>JAMKCH010016156.1:0-134977 GCA_023653785.1 Ophioderma brevispina
GGTCAGGGTCAAATTTTGTGTTTATCATGCCCATTTTTTTGTTATTCACTCTGTATAATGGAATATTTCCAAAGAAAAAAAATAAAAAGTAATTTTCAGGAGGGAAATACCAACACACCTGGTACGACACAGGAATATCAAAGACATTTGATTTGAGTTGCAATAGATAGCAGGTCCTCCTCTTTCCTTTGATACCAAAATGAGTACCAACATACTAACATATCATAATGACGTCATAATGTCTCTACATGATGGAAAATGTTTAAGTGTTACAATATTATTTTTGAAGCAGTAAATTTGCAAAATATCAATGTTTCTTCCTATATGCAGTATGTTCATACTTTATTACCTTATGACGTCAAAGTGACGTCATCATTGGTTTCTGCATATTTTGATACAAATGGAAAAAATAAACTCTAAGCTATACTGTAGGTACCAAATTTATAGGAATTGGATGTTCAATAAAGAAAATTCAAGGGGGTGGTACCCCATTCCGGTGTGTTGTTACAAAAAAAGGTAGACAAGGGTTAATAAGCAATAGTTTAAAGTATGAAATGGCATGCAATTGGGACGTTTTCCATTAATTTCAGAACAAAATGTTTCCTGGTCTTTCTATTTCCTCTTTCCAATATTGCAATTTAAATCATTCAAATTTGAGGCGGGCTGAACTTTCCCAGCAGAGCGATGGCCAGTCATCCCTCCTGCTGAGAGGGTAATTATCGCATTACCTTAAGCCGGTAAATGGGATAATGTTGGGATTTATTAACAAAAGGCGGCAACGTGATAGGGTCTTTGAGGCTAGTGTGTTGTGGGTCCTTCTCTCCTATGTCCATGACACAACAGAATGCAGTCAAAACATAGTTCCGCGCATATAATTATGACAGTAATCAATACTCCCATTGCTTTCCCAATTCAAACTTGGTTCCACTGCCGAAAAATAGCCATGCATATTTGCAATGTCAGCTTAGTAAACGTTCATGTCACCTCGCATAGATGAGACAGTGTGTTCAGAATTGACCAAGTGACACCGACACAAATAGTACATCTCACTAGTCACATTATATCGCGCATAATATACGATTATTTAGGAGTACTTCTTCAACCCCCAATTTCTGGGATTGACTCATGGCGCAACTTTACTAACACAAAAACAACACCAACATTCACCAACGGAAAGTCTGATTTGAATTCTGTTTTCAGCTTCCAATAGCCGAGACCATTCCGAATTTCCCCATTATCATTGCGCATATAATTTTGACTACCTGAGGTATAAGAAGTCTCTCGAACGTCATGAACACACATTGCAGAATTTCCGAAATCTCCCCAAGCTGCATCACAAATATGACGTCACCATTCAGTAATGAGAGTAATGAGCGGCGCTCTTCATTTGTAATTGTTACGAAGAAGTTTGTTCGTGATACGATTATTGTAAAAAGAGTTTTCAAACAGTGATATCTCATTTGGCAAAGGAGGGTCATCTACTCTCAGCTATACCAGGAACTTGTTGGCTTACCTTTTCTTTAGTTGTAAATGAAAAAAAAAAAAAAAAAAAAAAAAAAAAAAAAAAAAAAAAAAAAAAAAAAAAAAAAAAAAAAAAAAAAAAAAAAAAAAAAAAAAAAAAAAAAAAAATTCTCTGCTTTCGCACTCTCTCTACTCATCGAATATAACGCATGGGCCACCTTCAACTACTACCTATTAGGTTTACCTTCTAGGTTGACCTATGTCGCCTGTTAATCTAAAATTAAATTTGGAAATACATTTTAATTTTAATTTGGAATAGTTTCATTCGATTAGCTATACAAACTGAAGCTAATTTATAAGAAATACTTAAGGGAGATATTGATCTCCAATTTGATATAGATTGAGGGTTGTTTCCATTTGCTTGAAGTGCGATATGACCTTGCTTGAGGGTAGGTCTAAGTATGCCTTTCAAAAAACATAAAAAGGGCGATATTGTGGTCTGAAAGTTTTAAAATTCAAGAGTGAAGTAGTCACCCACTTTACTTGATTTGTGTTCACACTTCACAGCAGGGGCCGGCGTCAGGGGTGGTCAGGGGGGCGGACCGACCCCCCCCCCCGAGTTTCAAAATTTAGGAAAACAGGGGATTTAATCAATACTTTGTGTAAAAATTAGGGGGTGTTACCATATGCGGTATCTTGTAATGTTTCGCCCCTCCTATGGTTTTCGCCCCTCCTATGATTTTAAACGCCCTGGGCGCCGCCCCTGCTTCACAGATCATATCGATGTCCTCCGGCTCCAGAACCACTGTTCCTGGACAAAATATTGACGAATACAATCTGGTCATTTTTTTTACACAAACTAAAGAACGACACAACGTCTCCCTCAAGCAATAATCTGGGTGATTTTGCAGCATAGAAGACTACAACTTGCTTTCAGGGTGCATCAGTGGTATGTCACATGCATCAAATTTGATTTACATCATTGCCAGACACAGACGCAATCGAGTTAATTTTTGGTAGTGGTAAAAACTATGATTTAACCAAAGGTAAAGCTCTAGTATAATGTAGCCATCAAATCCTGCAGAGCCCCCCCCCAACTCTTCGATTGCCTTGATTAGTGGGTGAGCCAGCATGTTGGTCGGTAGCACCTGGGGGGGCAAAGATGCATTTGTACCAGGGCTACCCTCAATATGACATACACGAAAATTTATGATGGCCATTCTGTAGGGTAGCTTAAGCGAGCGAGTGGCTCGCAATAGATTATACAGGGTCAAAATGAAAAGTGGTCCAATGTTTTTGAATTGCATACAATTGTTCGTATATCACAAGTGTAAAAAAATGTATAGTTTGTGCTATCCCCTGAACTTACCTCTATGGCGTTTAACGCCGAAAACCGTTATTAATCGTGTCAAATGTTAAAAGTGACTTCGCAACAGGGGTCAAATACTAAAAATGCTTTATTTCAGTGAAATGGTCTCAATATGTTTTTAATGTTCTTACAATTAAAATAAGGAACAGTTTTGACTATCTGCAATGTGAATTAACAAGTTACTCACCTCATTAGTACTACCCCTATACATACCTCGTAGGGGTATAGGGGGTTTGTTTGGGTGTACTGGTAACTATACTGTACTGTTCCAAACTATACCTTATTTTAGTTGTGATTACATTACAAATAATATGAGACCATTTCCACTGAAAATTAAAGCGTTTTTAATATTTGACCCCTGTAGAAGCTAAATTTGACTTTGACCTATAAACGTTTTGCAGCTTATAACTCCATAGGTGTAAGTCATGTGGAGATAGTCACAAACGATACATGTTTTACTCCTTGTGATCATACGAACATTTTGGTAATGCCTTCAAAATTTGTACCACTTTTCAATTTTTCCCCTGTATAATCTTTGCGATCCCCTACTCCCTTACGCTACCCCTACCAAGGCCATCAAAATACAATTTTTATGTTTTTTATAAATAAAATCTTTATCAAAATGTATCAGTGCCTCTTTGCCCCCCCCCCCCCCAGGTGATACCAATAAGCTACTTTTGATGGTCTGGCTCTCCACTCAAGTGGCCTGACCATTGGGCTGACTACAATACATCCACCTTTTCTTGAAATCGAGAGATGCTCAAGTCGTACAAGTGACCTGTTATGCTCTTGGTTTTCCAGCGAGGTGCAAGGGAGATTTTATGTTAATCGCCAAGTGTGGCGTCGTATTGGCGGTCGATCGGGCAGATAGTACAGGCTGTCTCAGAAATTTTGAACACTCGGGACAAAGGCACTTTGTTAAAATCTAAAGTACGCATGGGCCAAAATAAGCTTTTATATGCTGTTTTTTCAGTTCAATCCGATAGTAGAACAAAAACATATCTCGTCCAAATGAGAGTGGTCCGATTTGCATTATGGGTTTACATTCGTAAGATTTGTCAGGTACATTATTTTGTACATACAAAAATGATTTATTGATTGGTTAAAAAGTTTTAATCAGTTTCACGTTCAGCAGGCTTATCCTAATATCAATCACTCAAAATTAGAATACTAACACCAAACCAATTAAACCAACAAAAGATCAGACACGTCTTATTGCTTCCCAAGGAAACTTAATTCTGTAGACAGAATAACAACAAAAACACGCAAACCAACAAAAATAAAAAGCAAACCTCTGGCTAATGGGCCTGCATGGACTAGTGAAGCAGCGGGAAAATTAAAATAAACACACCATATGCACAAACTACCCATAACGCCGGGCACAGAATGTCAATAGATTCAACCAACATTCTCTTGCTCGAAGAGCGTTGTGGGAAATTCCAAGGAATGAGCGTGGGTAACCACGGTGACGGAATCTCTTAATAGAAAATCACAGCAAGATCTATTTGTTTTAGTTTTAAGATGGAAAGAAGATGTGTCTCGAAGTCAAGTGTATCATGTTGCCTCATGCTTCCAAATGCTTAAAGTGACAGGAAATCGGAATTCATTTGATTTTTGCCCTCTTGATGAGCATATTCTTTGTTCTAACGTTCAGCATTGGGAATGAAATGAATGCAAATAAAAGCTTATTTTATTGGCTTGAACAAAGACCCATGCGTACTTTTCTTTTTATCAAAATGCCTTTGCCCCGAGTGTTAACATTGGGGCAATCCTGTATATCTCATACACGACCGAACGTGGAATTTTTTGTTCGATCTATTCATAAAGAAAGGAATTCTACGTTCCATTCCAGTACAGTCACACACCTTGCGCCTGACATAAAAACCTACTACACGCCATGGAATTGTGTGCAGGATAGTTATTGTAGAAGCACCATCGCTGTTACCTCGAAGCCATTTTATCCGTTTTAAGATAAGCACGCCTGATATATCTCCCCTCCCCTCTATGGAGGTGACTTAGTAGGGAAGATTTACTTTATGCAGTAATCTCTTTGATCTATATTAGTGTGTTCTGAGGTCTTCTGGTAGCTTTGGACCAGACGTTGGTCTTGGCGGGTTTAAACCGGTGTTGTGAACGCTCAAACATTCCACTTCCCTCAAAGCATATTGATGGAGTTGTTTGTAGCTCCATCTGTCTGGATGCCTTTGAACTTCTGCTAAGCCAGATGACATAACTCGTGAGTAATGTTTTGGCTGCTGTGTCGGTTTATAGCTTTCTCTTCCTTTAGGAATGCCAGAGGATGCCAGGCATTTGTTGACTGATGTATTGCAGAAACCTCTGCTTCTTACTTCTATTGGAAAGTAGTAGTAGACCATCCTCTGCTTTCGCAGCCAGCGACTATATCTGGTATATTGCACTTCTTTCTTGCATATTGCATTGGATAGGTTCTCCTCCATATGGGACCGTCGCTCTATGTATGATCCTCTCTTGTTTTGGTAAAAAGATGGTGATATCTGGTCTCTTAGCTGTTTTCAGTGATTTCTGTGGGAACACTATTTGTTTGTGTTCCGCATCATCAGAATATCCAGTCATTGTCCTTCTTCAGAATGTTGGTTGGCTTCTGTCTGTGAGGCATTGGTAAGACTGATTTCGATAGGTTGTACCAGCAGCGGTGCGAAAGGCTATTGTAAGAGGGAGTTCAGATTCTCAGTGCGATGTTTTTTTCCTGATTACCTCTCGACCGTACGGTGGCAGACCTGGAAAGATTGGCTTTTAGTGTTTGGTCATGGCGCAAGTTGTATCTTCCGGCTTTGTTAAATGAGTAGCTCACCATTGAGGATGTGGACAGTTGTCCAAGACGATGATGGCATACGATTGGCAGAATCCCAGATTGGTCTTGCCCCACAGCTTCAGATTGCAGGGGATGGAAGTTGATCATGAATTGCGTTGATTGGTAAAGACAAGCACTCTGGTGTCCAGACATACAAAAGTTTCTTCAAGGAGGTTACACCTTGATTACAGACTCCCTGTTCAACCACTGCCCTTGCTTCCGAAATCCTAAGGGTAGCCAACTTCTTTTTCCTCGTTTACATCTTTTATTAGTCCGTTGAGGCAATTTTCCTTTGTTCTAGTATGACTCATGTCTTTGATCACCTTTTGGTTTCTTTTGTACAAAGACCGGCTCATCCTCCCTGACCTCTAGCCATTTCACTTAGAATTAGATGCCGTTCTTTCGTTCTAATTCTTTTATACCATTCCATCTGGCTTTCGTCTTTTTACTTTCCAGGCATTTTCTGTATAGTGTCCTGTGTATTTCCATCTTTAGAGTGCTTGCTTAGATGGTACTTAGTTACTTGCATACATTTGACTGATGTGGTTAGCCATTTCAGTTGAATTTTTCACAACAGATTGATTGTACTCAATTCCATCACTGTTCATATTTTTGACAAGTGCGCCGACCTGAACCATTATTTCAATAAGCTAATTAAGGATTATAATAATTGTAACCATGGTAACTAACCATTGATTTGTACCCAACTGGACACCGGACTGGCATCAGACTTTAGTGTATAGTATAGCCACTCGTTTCCTCCTTCAATACCTTAAATGAGTGCTTGTCCAGAAAGCAGTGGCAGAACCCCATAGAATCATCCCAAATTTTAACTTGGTACAACCCTTTGAATCAATGTAAATCATTTAAGACCTCAGTGCTGAATCACCGTTAAAACTGGTGTTAAGTAGAAAAAGAGTCATGCAGTATGGACCACACCATGACCTTGTTTGTTGTATAATGTTTTTCAACGGTTTCAGACCAGTTTTTCCTGCTGAATTTGAATCAGATGGATGCCAGATGAAAAACCTTGAGCAATTTCGAAGAAACGCAAAGATTCAAAATGGCCACCAAAGCACTACAAACGCATTTGTTAATTACTCAAAAATTTTAATTGTTTGCCCTGACCAGTCAAAGCACCCATTGTGACCAATTAAAATATGATTTATTAACCACCTAGGCGCTGACCGTCTGCAGAGTATAAGATCGACCGAGCGGCCCTGGTTCGAGCCCCGCGAGAGTCGGGTTTCTTGGTCATACTCAAATAGTTCCTATAAGGTCGGAAATTGCATAATTGCGCAGCAGTGTGATTGTTGCTCCCACCCATTGCGTAAAACGTGCAGGTGTATGCAATGGGTGTCCGGCGCCTCATGGTTCGGAGAGTCATGTAAAGCTGTTGGTCCCGTGTATCAGGGGAGTAATTCCTGAACACGTAAAAAGTTGCAGACCTTATCGAAAAGACTAGGGGACCATCCCGGGTCTGTTACCTGCACACATTACTCTAGATACCAGGGTCCCTTCCAACCCGCACTAGGCCAGCGTGGAAGGGTAGGCCGAAATCCAGCATGGAAACATGTTGAGGCTTTCGTCCAACAGTGGACAGACAAAAGGCTGATGATGAACCACCTAATTAATAGAATCAATCCCAGTAAGACTGGGAGACATTGAGTCCTTACTTATCAAAAGTCCCGATATGGATGACTACAGATATATCTCTAGACTATTAGTGATCGGATTTTTCGGCGCTTTTTCGCCGCTTGGATGGCATCTTACATGTATTGATTACTCTTACTACCTAATGATATGCAAAATGATCTGATTGACTTACAGGGATATACACAAACATTGCAATACTAGGTTAAATAAAGTTATGAAGTATAACCATCTTAGAGTATCGGAAGCCATTTTGGACGCTGTAATGAAGGAATTTATCACATTTTTGAAAAATATTTCTTATGGTTTCAATTAATTTCTTAACTGTCAAAACACCAGGATAGATACCAAATTAAAAAAGTAAACCGCGATCAGACGCTTTATTGTATTGACGGCCATATTGAATTCATTGATTACGTGATTACAGACTCGTGTTAATTGGTCACAATGAATGTTTAACAAGACAGGCTAAAATATTACAACTTTTGATTTGAACAACAGATTTTTTGTGTGTATTTGATTGGCCATTTTGATTTTTCTGTGTTTCTACAAAAATGCTCACGGTTTCTCGTCTGGCACCCATCGGATTCAGAATCAGCATTAAAAACTGGTCTAGAAACCGTTGAAAAAACATTATATATCTAATAAAGCATTAGTACATGTGGAACTGTATTTTTGTGAAAATTTCATATACAATCTTGAAACCAAGGTTTTTCTAAATCAAAATTGTATGAGGATTTCAAAAATCATGGGTGTCATTTTTTGTGTTCTTGGATGTATTCTAGGGGGCAAGGTTTATACAGGGGTCAAAAAATAAAAGGGTGCAAAATGTGTTTTAAAGTATACCATCATGTTCAGTACCTTTCAAGCATTACAGAAAGGTATATATTTTGCCCTACCTGAGGGAGTACAAGAGTTACAAGGCAAAACTGGTTCAAGGTCATTCTGGGGGTAAAATTTCAGATTCATCGGTTTATTTCAAAAATGGTGCCAAATTGTTCGTCTTACTGTATAGAATGACGTTTTGATGAAAATTAAGAGGGCCGTGGCCTTTTTGATGACAATTAAGATGGCCGTGGTCCACAGGGTCTATGGGAGACCACTAGTCTTATCTGTAAAAGTCTCACTTTGAAAGTTGAAACAGAGAATCTATTATACATTTTCTTATTTAGTCTGACCCAATGAACGATTTAAAACCAGTTTTCAACAAAATCGGACATTCTATAAATAATGACCTTGAACTTTCTTGAGCCTATTGTACTGAAACAATAGGTCGTAAATATGGCAAACTATACCTTTTTAGAAACCTTATGAGCAACTGAACAGATTGGTATAAATTTTAAAACAATTTAAACACTTTTGTTTACCACTGTACAAATTTTGCCCCCTTATAAACCACCCAAGAACACATTTTCAAAAATGATACCCATGATTTTCAGATTCTCCATGAAATTCTGTATTGGAAAAACATTGGTGTCAAAATTTTATATGGAAAAAACTAAACCAAAACATTAATTACATTTTCCCCATGTACTACATGTTTGATATCAGTTCTCAATGAACCTGTAGCCTGGACCATGTGGACTAAAAGTTATCATGGTGAGATGTCCATCAAATATTCAAAATTGAATCAAATTTGTGTGAACAAAAAAATTTAAAAAAAAACAGGAAAGTATTTCACGTCTTTTTTTCTAATTTAAAAATATATTACTTCTTGCAGGTACAGAAATGGTAATAAAAGCATGTACAGACAACAATATCAAAATCCTCATATATACCAGTTCTGCGTCAGCCGTGAACGAACTTGGTTATTATGGCCTTTGCAAGAAGAGAGCCGAGGATCTAGTGCTGCAAACCAACAGTAAAGAACTCAGTAATGGAAATCGAATGAAAACATGTGCATTACGCCTCCCTTGTATTTACGGCGAAGGTGAAGTTAGTACACATGTCTTAGGTTGTATAAAAAGGAACATCCCAGGAAATACTTTCATTCGGTTCGGTGACGAAACCTCCAAAGTTCAGACCGCATACACAGGCAACGTGGCGTGGGCCTTTGTATTAGCAATTCGACAACTTCGCTCAAGTTCTCCCACGTTTGCACCAATGCCAGCAGGTCGAGCTATTGGTGTAACAGACGATACTCCACTGTCGTCATACTGTTCCTCTTTAGATCCGTTTTTACAGTGTTTTCAACCTGAAACCATCACGCATTTTTATTCCTCTTTTCATTCTATATATTTTGGCAAGCATCTGCGAGTGGGTTTCTTTCTTATTGCAGCCCTTTTATACTTTGAGATTTAATCTCTCGAAAGTAAGCGTTGATCATGTACATTGCCTTCCTATATTTAATCGCGAAGAAGCCAATATTTACTTGAACTATAAACCGATATACAGCTATGAAGAATCAGTGAAACGAACCATGGCATACCTTGAACATGTTCCTATAGTTAAATGAAATATAGCTTCGTATATTCGTATAAAAAAATGAGAGTGCAAAAAAAATGCAGTTAAGGGACGTTAAAGGGACATAATGGCATGAAAAAATGGACATAGCACATATACAACATGCAAGATGATGACAACATGCTTTTCAAGTTTGGTAAATGCTGGCAGTAATGTCAGCATCCTTGTTCAAAAAAAAAAAAAAAAAAAAGTTAAGGGACGTTAAAGGGACATAATGGCATGAAAAAAAAATTGACATAATGAAAAGGACCCTTACTGAAATCACTTCCACGAGTTTGAAAACAATTTGGATGTTTACATTCTGTAAAAACAGGAGAGTTCCAGGGGAGGTGGCAGTTTGTGGCAATTTCTGGAACAGAAAAGCAAGGTGTCCACATCCCTGACAGAATTTACAGTGTATCTAGCATGTTTTGCGACACAATTCATAAGCATTCAGACCGGGATTCAGGCATTGTACTTTAGGCTTGTAGTAAGATATTGATCTGGCAAGTGAAAGATGGATTAGCCGGGATTAGCCCATATACAATAGCAATGGTCCGTGAGCTGATGACAACATGCTTTTCAAGTTTGGTAAATGCTGGCAGTAATGTCAGCATCCTTGTTCCAGAAATTGCCACAAACTGCCACCTCCTCCCCCCCAACTCTTCCCGTTTTTACTGTTTTTACAAAATGTAAACATCCAAATTGTTTTCAAACTCGTGGAAGTGATTTCAGTAAGGGTCCTTTTCATTATGTCAAATTTGTTTTTCATGCCATTATGTCCCTTTAAGGATATAAGCAGCTATTTGCTAATCTAGAACATCGAAAAAAAAACATTAAAACCCATGTATTGGTACCTTTGTTACTTGCATGGATGTACTTGAAATCCGTGTACTGAAGACAAAAAGGTTGTCTCAGAAGAAATGTGAAAAATTCAAATGCGAAATGCGTTTTTTTTTTAGAAAAATGCTAAATGCGGAATATTTTTGATTTTTTTATTGCATTTTTTTTTCTTGAAAATTTTCCTAAAAAAAATTTCAAGTGAGCAAAAATCTAAAAAAATAATGCGCTACAAGACCAGTTTTAAACAAAATGCGCGTGGTCTTTTGAGACAAACTTGTTTCTCTCTCTCTCTTGGCCTTATCTGATACTGGACTTTCTATAGGTGCGTATAAAACGTTCGAATGGCGATTAGAAAAATCTTTCTCTGCAAATGTCCCATGCAATATTGCGTATCATGACCTGTACATTATTGATCATTTTCCATTCTGCACTGGTGTGTGCGGCACAATCAGCTGTTAGTATACATTTTGAGTCGCCAGCACTGCGTATCAAGTTGTGGAGAGGGTATGACAACTGCATCATTTTTCAACTATTTGGCGTTTTTTCTCTATATTGAAGTAGTTTAAAGGAATTTTACACTCATGCTCCTGATTTATAAGCTAATATAATAAATTTGCACAGACGGTTATCTTCTCGTATTATCCCTTTAATTAGACTAGACAATCCAATGAGTTATGTTTTTCAAATATTAAACAATATCAATCAATATTTAGAATCTCGATTTCTTTTCGATTTTCACAGGGTTTCGTTTACATAGACGGCTCGATCATTTATTCAAAAATTATAACTAAGTCAAAGACAAGCATTTAACTTGTATTATATGAAAGATTATTGTCACAGAATTACTTGTGGGCTGAAAAATTTGAAGAAAAAATTCGTCCATGGTTTCAAAACGCAACAAAACTAGCAAATTGACAAAAAAATCCAAGATGGCGGCCGTGAAGCTATTGTTTTTAGGTGCTTACAAAAATAGTCATCAGAAGACAAGCCATTGACATGTTTTATATGAAAGATAATTTGATAAGGATTAATTTAAGATTTAAAAATTGAAGACAAAATTCATCTTTGGTTTCAAAATCCACAAAATGTAGGAAAATTGGTCAAAAATCCAAAATGGCGGATATGCAATAAATGATCAGGGCCAAACCCTGTGAATTTTGTTTCGGTAAGATTTCTATGGCAAGCATAAGCACAGAAAGCGCCTTTTCAAATTGAGAGAAGCACACCGCCCTTTTTGAGAGACCCTGTTTGCATTTTGAATGAGTCTTTTAGGCAGAAAAAAGGTTCGTTGCAGATGATAAACCTATATGGAGGTTGGTTTTTCAAATAAAATGGACAATGTTTGAAAAAAAGTTAACTGGAAGAACAAAACCAAAACAAACAAACAAAAATGCTTATCAACGTTTGTTTGTTTTCCCTGATAAAATACACTGTTAAAAAAAATTCCGTAAATATACGGAAATTTCTGGCAGCAGTATTTCCAGACATTTTTAGGGTAAATTTACAGAAATTTCTGTCAATCTTTGGTATTACGGAAAAAAATGTGTATTTTAACAGAATGTTTCCGTAATTTCAAATTACGGAACCAAAAAAAAAAGTCCGGAAATATTGCTGCCAGAAATTTTTGAAATATTTCCGTAAATTAACATTTTTTATGTTTTTTGTTTTTTATTGTTATTGTTTTCTAAAACAGATTTTCCGTAAATTTACGGAAAATCTGTTTTCTTAATTTACGGAAATTTTTAACAGTGTATGTTCTAGACTTTCTACTACTATTCCAATATTTTATAGGGTGTCTGCCACAAAATTGAAAACCGTGACTTGCCTTTTGTTGTCAATCGAGCGAAATTGCTTGATGTTTAGAAACACAATTAAAATGTCCGTAAATTTGACTCCGTAAATTGAAATATTCCGTATTTTCCTTTTTAAAAATACGGAAATTTTATGTAAAGCATAAATAGCTTATTTTATGTATGTATGTAACGCTGTTAAGACTTAAAAACAAAGATACCATTTTATTTGGGAAATTTGGCTGTCTCTCACCCAAAGACACCTATTTTTGCCCGTCTTCTGTCACCGAATGCCCGTGGGTTTTGACGCGCCAGCCTTACACCTATATTCATTTTACATGTGAGCCCCCCCCCCCACACACACACACAGACCCACCAAAACACCTACACATAAAAGGACACATTTATGTACGTATTATCTTATAGCACCCACCATCCCCCAAACACACGTTAAAGTGTTGTTTATTTTACGGAATGAAAAGTGTCTGAAAATTGACGAAAACGATGTACACGATCGTGAGCGATAAAAGACATGTAGATGTGCCCTTTTTTGTGTAGGTGTGGTTGAAGTTGGTTGTAATCACAATAATGAGCATAACCTATCTTTACGGTAAAAATTCCGTATTTTAACGGAAAAATTATATGATTTTGCTCTGTGAATTTATTTTTTATTATAATTATTTGTTATATTTATTTATAATTATATTTCTTTTTTTCTTCCTTTCATTCTTTCTTCCTTTCATTCTTACTTTCTTTATTCATTTATTCATTATTCACTATTCATTTATTCATTATGATATGACAACATAGTAGATGTTTTTCAACGTACTTGTGTTCAGCAATAATTTGTTCGGTATTAGGCAAAAGTAAAAACATCTTTCATTAAATTATTGAATAAAGGTGTGAGGACAAGAATAAGTTATACACAATTCCAGATGACTCATTTTTGACATTTTTATGCACCTATGTAAATTCAAAATACCACACCTTCCTTTTCGGGCTTAAAATGCTTCATCTTAAACGAACGTAATACTAAGTTTCTTATTGCACAGAAAAAAGCGTAAACTTTCAAAGCGTTTTCGGAAATGGAGAATGGATTTTTAGTTTTGATTCCCATTTTGATTCCCATTTCCCAGTCGTCTCTTTTGTTTACAATCTCATGGTAAGTCAAATATTTGTTGGGGAACTTCTGGCTACTTGTCTTGAAATACGTGAGCCTGAACATTATAATGGTTTTTAACCTTTATACTGTTTTTTTAGATATCATCCTCATTCCTGATCAATTAGGTTACTTATATTACTGTAATATAGACCTACAATGGTCATTGTTTAAGTGGCATCTTTAATAAAATCCCGTATTTCTTTTGTGGCTATCTCATAAAGTAAATAAAGGCCATCCGTATCTCCGTGACGCTTACATAACATAGTTTTCAGTCTTAATTTCCATTTATAATAATGCGGGCTAACGTCGTACGTATTCGTGTAAGAGATTGTTGTTTTGGCTAAATAAAATAGAATCTTTCCCTGAATATTTTCCGTATTCCGTACGCATACATCGAGGTTCTTGTCCATTCTCTGGTATATAAAATGCTGTTTACAATCGTCCATGTATGGTCATGTTTGAAGAGATTATTTTTTTTATATTGCGCAACAGCGCAAGAACAGTGGACCTGTTGGCAGCCCAACAAACATGGCTGACACCGCCCGTGATTTCAACCATGATCCTCTATACAATAAATTGGAAACCTGGCTTCGTAATTGAAGCACTGATTCCATTTGGTCCATACGAACAAGAGCCCAACGCAGTAATGGGAGTGATTTAGTATTCCTGCCACAAATAAAATGCGGGCACCTTTTGGTTTATTCCGTTAACGTTGCCGAATTCGTACCCTGTGGCATAATACCTAAATTCTTCCCAGGTAATTTTATACAAAATTGTTCCCATTGAAATGTGATAAGCGACATAAACCAGACTACAGAATCAACCAATTAGTGAGCTCATTGTAATTTGCGCGTATGGATGGCATGTCCTCTAAAACGTGCACCCTGGAACAACTTCTGTTAAACAGGTGTCTCTGGAATGCTATGTGTGTTCGGTAGACCAAGATGCCCGCCCGTTTGCCTCCATTCACTAATTAGACCAGTTCACACAATGTTTTGTAAACATGTTAGGGCCTGGTTATCTTGAAATAGGTCGGCCTGACTGTTACATACAAACACTCGGCAATTGTTCTGTTAGAGTTTTATTAATACTATGTGCCATAACGCTTCGCAGGCATGGATTCGCAAGCAAACAAAAGAAGTGACGTATGGTGTTAACTGGGTCTATAACAATACTCTTTGTAGCCAATCATTGTATAGAGATCGTGTTCCAACACCTTTGACGGAGGAACTCATGAAGAAGAAAGTTACCATCAACGCCAAAAATACTATAAAAGCCATCGCAATGCATTCTAAGCACTCAGGCGTACTTGGACGAAAGTGGAAGAATTTGACGACGCGTGTTGCGAAGTTTTCGGCAGAAAACTCAACGAGTGCTGGAAGGATTTTGGTTGGCCGCTCGTAAACAAAAGCAGAGTGGTAAAAATATTATAACCGTTGTGTTCCTCGAAATCTTCGCATAGTATGAACTCGCTATCTTAAGGATTCTACCTAACAACAGAGGTTTTGATATCATTACTGATAAGGAATTCCACTGCCAATGAATCTTCAAAGTCCGGAAAAGGCAACAACCAATATTTTTTGCCTAATAAATGCAAATGATGAGTACCTGCCTACGGTAAAATCATCAAAATAAATACTGAAACCACACTCACAATTAATAAGACCTTTTGTATCTATATATTTGGGGAACTCCCGGGGTTTTCTCCAAATGCCACTCTCCCCAAATCAGAACCTGTCCAATTTTGGGCTGGTGGGGAGGGGCACACTAACATATTTTTTTCGGCCTTATGTAAAACCTTAATACATATATACATATTGATAAAAAAAAGTAAGTGACCAGTTACTTTGGCCTAAGTAAATTACATCCGCATGTAATAAATCCAAAGTTCAATTTGGTCATTTCCTGTGTGGTATGGTCATTTACGTAAACGATAGCAGAGTGTTTTTCAGTACCAGTACCTTTACCGTCCTTCTCCCTTCCCGCATTTGGCCCAGTGGCGTAGGCAGCCTTGTACTTCTGAGGGCCCGATCAGGGGAAAAGTCGTCCGGATCGGAGGTCAATAGGGTCCAAACACGACGGCTGATTTTGCATGATTGTTTCATCAAAATTTTCACCCGATTTGACCTCATTTTTTAAGGGAGAAAAGTGCCTCCCTGCCCCTATATGGGCTACGACATTGATTTGAAAACGCACACGCACAAATGTCTTATATACCGCATATATTCTAGTGTAAATAATTTTTAAATAACAACATTTTGCATGTATATGCATCATAAACGATATTTCTAATAGATAATAAGCATCATTCGCATCAATTCAACATAATTAAGTAGCTCAATCATGATTGTTAGACTTCCAATATCAAAGAAGTTACCCGATAAGCTCCACTCAGGACAATGCCATACAGGGTCCAACCTATTCTTGTTAACGATTCGGATTTAAAGAAATCGCAGGATGGGGGGGGCTCAAGAGGTAAACAATGCATTGAAAAATTGTAAAATGCATTGAAATCAATTACGGGACGCCGTGTCTTGTGGACAATATTAAATAAATTCTAATGGAAGAGATATGGGTCGCTCTTCATGGAAACGGTGCCATTTTCGAGGTAGACACACCCAAAAATTGTCTCAAAATTGTATGTTTTATGTTTTAAACGACAATACCACCTATTACGGAAAAATAATATTGTCAACAACACGTTTCTCTTACCTTTCTGCACAGTATGCATACAGACATTTCGTACAGCAAAATGGTTAGGGTTTATTACGTTACCAAAATTTTAATTCAACAAAATATGCCAACTGATTACATTGTCAGAGAGGTTGCTGGGAACAATTTTTATTTGTACGAAGTTAAAGTTTGAGAAGCTAATTGAACTCAAGAGATATGCTCCAATTTGTTACGTTTATTACGTTATCCGTGAGTATTGAATTCTGCCTGAAAATTAGACCTTCTAATAAACAAATATTAAGATACCTTTTACTAATTTTTTCTAAAGATACATTTAATTGACACCACATCATTCCATAGCCAAATTATATATAGTTAATATGTAATCTAAACTCACGTAAACAACAATAATAGTAGTAAAAAATGTTGACCATTTTTCACATCTCCCATTGACAAGATGTATCTGATTGAAAGTTTTATATAATTTTGTGGTCGGATAATAAGTATCTATGCCACCCTTGATCAATTATTTAATTAGCTTGTTTGGTTGCTGAGAAAGTGTAATACGTAATACACTTCCTTAAAAAGATCGAATTTTTAAAAAAAAGTTCAACGCTTTTTCTTAGACTTTGATTTGAAACGCACACGCACAAATGTCTTATATACCGCATATATTCTAGTGTAAATAATTTTTAAATTGACACACATTTTACATGTATAGACATAAACGATAGTTCTAAGGGGTATAATAGCATCATTCTCACAATTCAACATATCTAAATAGCTCAATCATGATGTTAGACTTCATACAAAGGAAGGTACCGGGTAGCTCCCTCGGACAATGGATACAGGGTCACACCTATCTTTGTTACAGAACTCGGTTTTTAGGAATCACAGGATGGGGGGGCTCAGAGAGGTTAAAATGATTGAAAAATTGTAAAATGCATCTGAAATCAATTACGGGACCACGTGCTTCGTGGACATATTAATTATATTCTCAATGGAATTAGATTGTCGATTTCATGGAAACGGTGCATTTTCGAGGTAGACACACCCAAAAAATTGTCTCAAAATTGTATGTTTTTATGTTTTAAACGACAAACCTATTACGGGAAAAATAATATTTGGCAACACACTTCGTAACCTTTCTGCACAGTAATGCATACAGACATTTTCGTACAGCAAAATGGTTAGGTTTTACGTTACCCCAATTTTAATTCAACAAAATATGCCAACTGGACCCTTGTCAGAGAGGTGTGCGGGAACAATTTTGATTTGTACGAAGTTCAGTTTTAGAAGCTCTAAATTGACTCAAGATATATGGCTCCAATTTGTTACGTTTTTACGTTATCCTGAGTATTGATTCTGCTAAAATTCTACTTATAATAAACAAATATTAAGATCCTTTTACTTAATTTTTTTCTAAGTACATTTATTGACACCACATCATTCCATCGCCAAATTAATATATATTTAATTATGTAAAGCTAAAACTCACGTAATACACAATAATGTAGTAAAAAATGTTGACCATTTTTCACATCTCCCATTGACTAAGATGTAGCTGATTGAAGTTTATATAATTTTTGGGTCGGAAAATAAGTATTTGCCCCACCCTTGAATTCAATATTTAGCTTGTCGTGTTGCTGAAAATGTGGGAATACTTAATTACATTCCTTAAAAGATCGCATTTTTAAAAAAGTTCAACATTCTTAGACTTTTTAAATAGTCATTGTGCGCTGCAGAAAACACTATTTTTCCCCAACTGCCGCATTATGTTTACCTGAAATAAGATGCATCACTCATATCTTAGTATAAAGTTTTAACAAATTAACAACTGCTTTTGAAGGATAACGTAAATAAACAAGGTTTTCACGGACCTTGTTTTGTATTTTCCAAAAGATAAAAATAATTTAAATCCAAGGAAAAGTCATTACACATAATTTCTAACCCATGTTGGCAACAAGAAAACATTGATGCTGCTAAGTATTTTTCATATTTTATGTGGTTTTTCGGACATCATTTTTTCCTATTTTCGATGTTTGAAGGAACTATATCTAAAAAGGAAACGGAAAGCATTGCAAACTATATAGGGTGCCTAAATCCGCTCAACGGCTCCTAATCAAAATATTCCCGTTTTGTCCAATACAGCATTGTTGAAAAGACTTAATAACCAAAGACACAAATATCTGGAAATGCACGTTTTCACGAAAATCGACCATATAGACCTGCATTGATTTTTGATAAAGCCGGTATAAACTTATATACCATATTTTATATATGAGGCCGAAACACTGTACAAGTCAAGACCTGGGTTGCAAAGCCGTCCTGTTTATCTGTGGCTTTTGAAACATATTCGCTCGATCCTTCCAGGGCTATATAGTTTCCTACAGATTATATGGTTCCATGCACCCCCCCCCCCTTAAACTAAATTCTAACATGAATTTTTAGAATCTCTACGACATCTACTTAAAGAATTTTGATGTTCACAAAATTCAAATATTGTCCCACGGGGTCGTTTTGGTGGCGGCCATCTTGGATTAAGAAGGGATTAAATTGCACAAAGGTCATTTAGTTGAAATTTTTTTTTCAAATGATTCGTCTCAATCATAAGATCATAAATATAAAGTTGACACATCTGTGATGTTCAGTTAGCAGAAAATATGGCTGAAAATGTGATAAAGGCCCATTGACCTTTGATTGGTCATTGTCAGGGGGGGGGGCCAAATTTTTAAAGGCTTCATCTTGACAAATTGGTGTCAATTGTTGGTATGAGCATGAGCGAGCAATCTGGAAATGTACAGTTTCCATGATTTCAAATCTTCCGTTTTGGTCAGCTGTTAGGAAAGAGAGGATTAGTCCCTAATTCCCATACAAAAACAATACAAATTTGGAAACAGGTAACTTACCCATAATTTTAGCACCTAACTAAACATCCGAGATAGTGCAAACTAACATGTATACGTTTCTGGAGTGCTCATGCTCATCAGCTACATTTTATACCAAATCGCAATATCCATGCATTTTGAAAATTTGGGGTCCCCATGTAGCAGAAAATAGCCAATACAAAACAAGGGTACGAATGGGGGTACGGGCTTTATGCAGCATTTTACACCCAGTACAAAAAATCTGCTGTCTGCGGGGGTGACAACAATCACGGGGAGTCAATGGTGGGGAGCGAGCCAAACTTTATATTGTTACACTATGTGACATTGGCGATTATAGGGGTGATGACGATCGTATCATTGTCAGACACTACGGATAACAAAAACGATTTCACTAAATTGAACCACTTGTAATGATTTAATCCCTCGTAATTCCATATGGCCGCAAACGGACCCCTTGGGACATATTTGCTTTTGGTACATCAAAAATTCTAAGTAGATGTCGTAGAGATCTAAAAACATGGTAGAATTTAGTTTTAAGGGGGATACTTGGGAACCCATGAAATCTGCTAGACTAATAGCTTAGTCCATCATGCAGGGGCGGAGTGGCGGGGGGCGATTCGGCGTTGTGCGCGCCCGGGCTGCTCCGTTCAGGTCCCCCCCGCTTTGACGAACAAAAAAGGAAAAAGATTGAAAAATATAAAAAGGGGCAGGGAATTCTGACTGGAGTAACGAAGATTAAAACCATTACCTTTTGAAATATAGACTCTTGTGTTCTATTAAAAGAAAAAAGAACATACTTTTAGAATTAAAGTTTCATGAAATATCCTGACACCAGTTTAATGGCCTTGTTATGTATACATTACAACAGTGGCATAGAACAGGTGCAATGTATAAACCGAAGGCACTCAAACTGCTAAAAACCGAGAGCTTCCGGAGCTTCGCCCCTGGACCCATCCCCCCAGGGAAAAGTAAAGATCATTTGCTTCATTATAAAAGATAACGGAAATGTCTCCGTAGGCACTCAATCATGGCAGGGGCAGTAGAGTTCACCTGCTTCAAGATAATAATACTGGAGAGCTTTTTCCCGAGGCACTCAAACATGCTAAAACTCAATATAGCTTCCGGGGCTTTTTCCCCCGGGATCCCCGCCAAAGGGGCAAGTTAGAATTATTTGCTTCGTAATAATGATATAAAATAGAGCTCTCCCGAGGTCATTCAAACATACTTAAACCCGAGAGCTTCGGGGTTCCCGCCCCTGGCCCCAGCCAGGATTAGTATAATTCATCTGCTTCAGAGATAACTTAGAGCTCTCCGAATACGGCGTCCGGTAAGTACGTATATCCTGTTTTCTAAAATTGAAAAAAAGTGGCGCAGCGTTTGAAAATTCTCAGACTGGAATAATACCGAAAGGCATTGTGGCAATAGATTCGCCCGTAAGATTTGCGGTGTTAAAGGGATGTATATTGGTATAAATCTATCGGAACATATATATAAATATCCCAACTATGAACTCCGATTGTTCATGGTCATTGGAGTATTCCTTAGCGAAAAACCACCATTTTTCACGCATACTTTCGAAGCAGTAGACGATTTAAGGAAGCCGCCACGTTGATTTTTTTACGCTATCGTGTTGCCACAAGCCATGTTTTGTCCTTTCACACCAATTGAAAGATGATCGGTGTTAGTCAAGTTCTGGCTTGTATGAAGACTATCTTCGTTTACTTTTTAACATTGAAATTAAAAACACAAGCTTTAATTTAACGGGCTTTCTTTGAAAATGTATAAATTTATCAAAAATGACATACTTTAGGCCTAGATTTTTATAAAATGAGCTTGGATTCTTGAGAAATATAGTTTTTAAATAAAATTAGGAAACTCTGCATCATACAAGAAAGCGCTACTCGGCTTGAAACGTACTATATGCTGACCGTCGCATTATGGGATTTTCGAACGCTGATCTCTATGCAATGGATTGGAAACCTGGCTTCGTAATTGAAGCACTGCTACATATGGTAATACCAAAAGAGCCCAAGCAGGGGTTAAGAGCCGGTCATTTATACAAATTGTTCCCATTGAAATGTGGATAAGCGAATAACAGACTACAGAATCAAGTCAGTGAGCTCATTGTATTGCGCGTATGGGATGCATGTCTCTCTTAAACGTGCACGCGGGATACAACTTCTGTAAACAGGTGTCTCTGGAATGGTATTGTGTTCGGTGGACCAAGATCTGCCCGCCCTTTGCTCCATTCATCTAATATACAATTACTGTTTTTGCAGCCTATCCATTGTATAAGATAGTGGTACATGCGACTGCGAGAAAACTAAATATTACGCGACCCCTTTTCAAATGTCCACGTTTTCATGGATTGTTTAGTGGTTTAGGCCAACTAAAACTTTGTTAATCACAAAATGATATCAAACCCCCTCTCAACATTTTTCTCATATCACTGACGGTTTTTTAAAAGTGGTATTGTTTTTGCAATAAAAACATGCTAAACAGTAACTTCGCTCCTATCCTTGTGTGCTCAACGAGTTCACAAGGATGAGGGCTTGTGGCAAACTTGCACGTGATATTGCGCGTATGGGATATATTTCCGCTGGCTCTGTTTCGTGTATTGCAATTCGGCGTTTGCCAATATCCCACAGGGAATAAACAGGGTAGCTTCCATGATCGTTGTCATTGTGTAATTGGCGGAATAAATCTGGATTTTTTTTCGCAAGGAATACTCCAATGGCCATGAACACATCTGTACGTTTATTTAGGGATATTTCATTTATTATGTCCGTAGATTTAACCAATAATCGCTTTAACTTTTCCGTGTCTGCGAGTACCGAAGTTCCCGACAAACACGTTCAATTTTCTCTCTAGGTTCTATAGGTTTAACCCAATTACGATACATATTGTAAAAGAAAACAAAACCTAGTAACGGACCCTCTGATGCCAAACTTCCATAGAACGCCCTCCGTTTTCCGGAAGATATTTGCGAAAATTTTAAGTTTAATTTACACACATCCTCTATGACGGACGGATAACGTTACTCTCTCGCGCAGTAACCGATTTAGATAATAACTTTTCGCAGTCTGGACACAGACTACACCTTTTCCGAGCGCCGTATCTCCGAAGTACTCAATCTTGCGGTGGCTCGCCCCCCTGGAACCCCCGCCAGGGATAGTCTAGTCATCTGCTTCATGATAATTAATAACTAAGCTCCGAAGGGACTTTTCAATCAGGCTAAAGCTTGTGAATTGCGAACCTTTCCGTCGCCCCTTGTCCAAGCAAGATGCCGTTATCGGTCCACCGTTATGC
The DNA here is from genome assembly GCA_023653785.1 of Ophioderma brevispina. NCBI lineage: Eukaryota > Metazoa > Echinodermata > Ophiuroidea > Amphilepidida > Ophiodermatidae > Ophioderma > Ophioderma brevispina. Next base: position 22,421 of record JAMKCH010016156.1, read on the forward strand.
AAAGTTTACAAATACGAAGCCACAAGGACAAGGCTCAACTAAACATAGAACATTCTACTTCTAGGCGTACTTTACCTGGAAGGTGCCGCGAAAATATCCAAGCTGTCGAAAATGCTCTTCCACAGCATCACTGAATGGCCCCAGAATAGCTCTCGACGTAATAACTGTAACTGCCTCAGAGTAAGTTCATTGGATCACGCGACTTGCATTTATAAGGCATCCGTATCAAATGATACTAATGTATGAACTTTTGGAAGAGCATGCAAAGACGCACAGAAGTTTGAGAGTGGCTACTTGGAAGATCACCTCTCTTTCTTCAAGACCTGTGCATCTGTGATGAAAGTGTCTTTGCCTAAATGGCAGTATGCCCACGTGGTCAAAGCCTCTTGACTTTGCCTCTATAAGGGGGACTCGAGACAAAAACTTAGTGTGGATTGACCTTGTTAGAAACGGTGGATTTATTGGCCTCTTCTTATTTAGCCGGAATTGGAGAAGTATATCTTGCATTCTATTACCTCTACTGCCCATTATTGAAAATGCATCATTCTGATTGGTCAGTTTACTGCCCATTATTCTGCAATAATGGGTCGCGAATGCATTTTCTCATTATATCACGCTATTTTCGGTAATAGAATAGAAATAAAGGGGTTTGCAGTATTATTTATGGGCTCATAATATATCCTCGGCCGGAAAAATAAAATAATGGACTCGGCTGCGCCTCGTCCATTATTTATTTTTTTCCGACCTCGGACACATTATTCGCCCATAAAGGATACTGCATCATCCTTTATTTCTTAAATGATAAACGGCCAGGTTGTCCTAATCCTTGGGGAAGAATTGTTGAGATTCCGGCGCCAGCATAACGAAAAATTTAGGCATCTCTGGTGGGCACTATAGGCATTGCTCCTGCACATCCAAGAAACTTGACAGCTCATTTACAACAGTTATTTGGAAACAGGTGATAACCTTAAACCATAAGTTAGAATGGACCCAAGATCACCAGACTTGACACCCCGGACTTCTTTTTATGGGGCTTTGAATTAAGTCTCGCGTGTATGTAACTCCTCCGGGAAGTTTGGATGACTTTCAACATGGAATTATCCGTGAAGTGGATATCCTCAAGCTAGATCGATAGACCGATAGATGATTCGGCGAGCAGTAGTACAGATGCTAAATAGAGCTCATAGTGTGGTTCGGTGTGTATTCCCGTAGTATTTTCATGCTAAAATTGATTTTGTTGCTGTTTGGGTTTCAATAGGGCCTAAACTGTCAGAAAAATGATGGGGTGCAAATTTTCGGACTCATGCCCCCTTCTTCAAGGGGGGAAATGATAGTACAGGGAAAAATTTTAAATCGAGTCAAAAATGTGTTTTAATGTACATTAACGCGTTCGTCTCCTCATATAGATTAGAAAAAGTATATATTTGCCTAGGTTCCAACCTTTAGTTAAAGTGGTATAGCCCCGTAATGGTTCAAGGTCACCCTGGGGGTAAATGTTCCATGTTGTTGGAAGTGGTGTCAAATGATTCCTTGTGTCATACTGAAACAGAAATTGCATTTTAACTGATTTGGTGATATCACCATTGCGACATCCAGGGAAAGTTTTGGTGACCCCCGTAGACCATGTAGACCCTTACGACATTTTGCTATGTAATTAGCCAAACCAATGTCACGCACTGATAAAATAAGACATTTTTGGATCCTTGTGAGACCAATAACAAACAACTTATCACCAGTTTACAAAAAAATCTGAGCATTGGGTTAATGTGGTACCCCAGTATGACCGTGAACCATTATGGGGCTATAGCGCTTTAACTAAAGGTCGGACCGTTTCTGCCAAATCTTAATATACTTTTTCTAATCCTTGTAAGGAGACAACTGTTAAGTTTACAGTAAAACACAATTTGACTCGATTTTTTTTAAATTTTTTCCTGCCCTTGTATAACATTTCTCCCCTTGAGGAAGGGGCCAGCAATCAGAAAATTTGCACCCCATCATTTTCTGACTGTCTGGTCCCTATATGAAAAACAGCAAGAAAATCAACTCTAGCATCAACATCCTATGGGAACTGTTTCATTGACATACCAAACCACACTATCAGCTATCAGGGGCTGAGCCAGGAATTCTCAAGAGCGTGTTCATCGTGGTGGGGGTGATGTAAATAAAATGAAACCGCTGTAATGTAACCTCGTGTTTAAGCAATATCTCATTTTATTGGAATTTTGGTGGTGGGATTTTACTTTTGGTCATTTTCATTTCTTTCCAACTGACGCAAACACATTCCTTGTCGGCCATTTTCCTTATGTGCAGTCATGCATGAAAAAAATTTTGCTGAAATGAAGTGCCAAATAAAACATGGGGAGAAACACAACAGCTTCATGTGAAAACATTCATCTAATATGGTACACTAGAACACAAAATTCAATTTCAAAAGTGTCAATTTTTTTACTCTGTAGTACTATCCTATAACACTCAGTTTTGAACCAGCAGCTTTGGACTTCATTTAGGATAGCTGTTGCGTCTTTATGTTACGTTGCTTGTCAAAGTAATATCCGCCCAAAAGTTTCCAACCAATGCACGCCGACAGAAGAGCAAGCCACGAACGTGAGCATTGCAAGCGGGGCAATTTTAACCCCCTTAAAAACACCACCCCCCCCCCCACATTTTTAGGGGTCTCCCCTTAAGCCACTCCAGGGGCCATAAGGTGGGCCCCTTGCTGCGCTTTAAAAAAAAAAAAAAAAAAAATCTTAGCGTGTCCACAAGTCATTCGTAATGGCTTGTGGTGGTGTCAGGATTTATTCAACTGTGTAAGCTGATCCGGGGCCGCGTGTATCTGTGATACGGACGCTCCTAACATGGCCCGCGTTTTTTGAGACTAGGGGCGGATTGGGAACAGTCAGGGGTTTACACCCTACTCTTATTCGACACTGACTGCGATGTACATGTACAGTTGTGACTCTCCGTACACGGGACCGACGGCTTAACGTCCCCTCCGAAGGACGGGATGCTTTCATGATTCATTTGCCCAATTCCAAGTGAACCATGGAGGAGAGCGGTATTCTGTATTTAATCAATAGCTCGTATACAGATTAAATTCAGAATTGAGCACCCGAGTAAATCCCAGCAAGTGGCCCCACCGGGATTCGAACCCGGGATTTTTGTTTGGTATATTTGCGCCACAGGCAAGCACCCCAACCACTAGACCACGCTCTCCCACGAAACAAGTGTAGTGAGACATTCACATTTGACACTGTACAGCATCAAAATAAAAGCCACTATCAGTAATTTTTTCCAAATTCAAAATGCCCATTTTGTCTCTAAATTGCTAGTGTTAGATCATATCAACACCTTATTTTACTTAAGCATTTTTAAAGCAGTCCTGAAGATGCCATTTACTACTGTTTCTACAGCCAAAAAAAGTCGGATCCCGACTTTTATTAGTAAACAAAGCATAAAAATCGCCATTTCTTGACAAATACGGCGTAAAAAAAAAAAAAAAAAAAAAAGCCACTCCAGGGGCCATAAGGTGGGCCCCTTGCTGCGCTTTCACTGTCACAGTTTGGGCCGGTTAATTAACTTTGCCGCGGCCGCTACAAACTCCCAGTCCGCCCCTGAGTCCATGTAAATGCAAATGCATCAGGTACTAACAAGTGTAGTGAGACATTCACATTTGACACTGTACAGGATCAAAATAAAAGCCACTATCAGTCATTTTTTCCAAATTCAAAATGCCCATTTTGTCTCTAAATTGCTAGTGTTAGATCATATCAACACCTTATTTTACTTAAGCATTTTAAAGCAGTCCTGAAGATGCCATTTACTACTGTTTCTACAGCCAAAAAAAGTCGGATCCCGACTTTTATTAGTAAACAAAGCATAAAAATCGCCATTTCTTGACAAATACGGCGTAAAAAAAAAAAAAAAAAAAAAAGCCACTCCAGGGGCCATAAGGTGGGCCCCTTGCTGCGCTTTCACTGTCACAGTTTGGGCCGGTTAATTAACTTTGCCGCGGCCGCTACAAACTCCCAGTCCGCCCCTGAGTCCATGTAAATGCAAATGCATCAGGTACTAACAAGTGTAGTGAGACATTCACATTTGACACTGTACAGGATCAAAATAAAAGCCACTATCAGTCATTTTTTCCAAATTCAAAATGCCCATTTTGTCTCTAAATTGCTAGTGTTAGATCATATCAACACCTTATTTTACTTAAGCATTTTAAAGCAGTCCTGAAGATGCCATTTACTACTGTTTCTACAGCCAAAAAAAGTCGGATCCCGACTTTTATTAGTAAACAAAGCATAAAAATCGCCATTTCTTGACAAATACGGCGTGTTACGCTTAGCCACTTACAGGGGTCTTACTACAACAATTTCCACAACAGTGCAAAAAAATGCAATTTGATGAAAAATAGGGGGCGCTGTTTGTTTACATTTTGAAAAAATCGCTGATAGTGGCTTTAACAAGCGATTAATCTGAGATTAAATTCTTTTTGTTAACCCAGCACACCCTCCTCAATTTCAACCTTCTACCTCTCTAAAATGGAAGATATCTCACGGTCGCTTGGATTTACTAGCACCATAGAGGACTGCCAAATCGTGTACCACACATTTTTCAATGAAAATGAATTTGGACATGAAGACGAGGTTAGAACGAGTTTGGGGTTTATTCCGTACTGAAATGCGTGGTACACGATTTGGCACTCCACAACTCTCCTAGCATGCTCACATATTCATTGCACCTCAAAGCACACAAACCACAAAGCCTACTAGTAAGTGGGTTGTATTCAATGAACGTTCCCGTAGGGATTTGGTGTCTAAAAGTTGATTTTTCTTTTCTTAGCTGTTTTTCATTCACTAGGGCACCAGGACAGTCAGAAAATGACGGGGTGCAAATTTTCGGACTGTTGCCACCCTTCCTCACGGGAGAAAATGTGTAACTACAATGAAAAATTTAAAATCGTCAATTGTGTTTTAAAATTACATTACCATGACATCTTCGTCCCTCCTGTATAACGGATTACAAACGTATATCTTACCAAGGTTCTGACCTTTAGTTAAAGCGCTATCCCCCGTAAGGTTCAAGGTCATCCTGGGGTAAAATTTACCCAATGCTCAGATTTTGTTGAAACTGGTGATAGTTGTTTGTATTGTCTCACATGATCCAAAATGTATCTTTTTACAGTGTGTGGACATTTGGTTGGCTATTAATAGCAAAATGTAGCAAGGGTCTACATGGTCTATGGGGGTCACCAGAATTTTCCCTGGATGTCGCAATGGTGACAAATCAGACCAAACCGTTAAAATGCATATTTTTTTTTTTCTGTTTCAGTATGACACAAGGAATCCTTTGACACCACTTTCAACAAAATCGAAGCATTTAACCCCAGTGACCTGGAACCATTAATACGGGGGCTATCCTGCTTTATTTAAAACTAAAGTTGGCACCTAGGCAATATATACTAATTTTTAAGCCTTATGAGGAGAGGAACGCATTATTATACCATTAAAACACAATTTGAGACTTGATTTTAAACTATTTTTTCCCTGTACTAACATTCCCCCCTTGCAGGAGGGGGCATCAGTCTGCGAAAATTTTCAACCCCTCATTTTCTTCCGTGTATGCCCTACTGAAACCAACCGCAATAAAATCATTTTAGCATGAATCCTAAACGGGAATACACACCAACCCACACTATACAAACAAAACACCACCCAAGACACACAAAACTTCAATATTGTAATAGAGGTCTTTCACCGCACTCGTGCATAACCTATAACAAAAGGTATTCCCGTAGTATTCGTCATTCAGATCAATTTAATACCCGACCTCAAATTACTTGTGTTATTCAAAGTGTGACCCATACATTTATGCATACATTTCCAACATGCATGTTGCCATTCCTGACAAGATGGCCGCTAATCCGAAAGGTGGAAGACCTCTATTGTAAATGTACACTACACAAGAAATAAAAGGGCTATTAGTCCAGTCTATATCCTTGGTATTTTCAGCGGTCTCACCACCACGGTCTATTTACCATTATATACAACATCTGTATTTTTGAGACACTTTGCGGGTATTTCGCGGAAAAATGGTGAAGCAAGAAATGGCCAGTGAATACCTTATCAATATTTCACAATACGCTCATATAAATTCGAAATTTAAGCTGTTAGCAGATCTCATAGCATGGTGGCGCACCCCTGAGAAGTATACTTAATTTTTCCTATAGTAGATTCAACCATGCATGCATGGAGGTAGAAAGAGATGGAGAGTGAACAAGTCCAATCTATTGTACCATGTTGGTTATCATAAAAGATAATTTTCTTTTTCCTTTGAAAACACTAATATGTTATCTTTCATGCAGTGTGTTATTCTAAAAGTATTTATCGTAACAATTTTGTATTTTATTATTTCGGTATGATCTTTCACGTACCACAACGTACCCTATGGAGGTCATTAAGGTCTCATTTTAATCCTTTAAACATGCATGAAATGATAGTACATATATCTCGCTCTTTAATTTCACCTCACAGAGATTAATTTACTGGTGCTAGGTCACATTAACACTTCCCAAAAAGTAACTCCCCACCCCTGAAATTTGTCAAGTTCAAACCATACATCGTATTATACACTATGGGATGCATCTGGAAGCGGTGTTTATTTACGCGTATTTTGACACCTCATTTGTGGCAAACGGCTGGAGTATTGTTGAAGTTATGCCCATTTGAACGCACCCTATGATTTAAAAATTGCACTAAAACCTATTGACAATCGTACTTTTTCCAATGGAAATCAGTGCAAACCTCTTCTCTGCATGACCTATTCTCATTCTCTATAGGATTTACTGCAACATTCAAATCCTGGGGTGGGTTCAATCAAGCCGATAACTTTCACAAAAATAAAAAACCTTCCCAATTTTCTTTTAGCTAGAAAGTGTACATAGTTGACCTTAATTTGTAGCAATTTTAGATAAATCCGATTTTAAATTTTTGAAATATACTGAATTGAAGTGAGGCATGTCAGACATCATTAAGGTTATTACACGAGTGCATTTCTGACTTGCAAGTTTTGAAAACACATAAATTTTGATTAAAAACCACGAACCTGATCTTTATTTTGATTTAATATTTATAACCTGTTGTTTGGGAATCTCCTACTGTTCTTGATGAGCTGAAAGCAACCCGTTCTCGCTATGCAATGTCAAAAAGATGCTTGACACGATAATATGTCCCAGGTTTCTAGTTGCTTGAAGAAAGGGAAAGGGGTAAAAATAAATGCGAATTAAAAATAGTAGTTATACCGCAGGTGTTTTGGAGGGTTGTGATTTCAATCCAAATCAGTAAAGAATGGTTTAGGCCTACAACATGTTTTCACATTATTGCTTTTATGTATCTGAAATAGTTGTTAATAAATTGGTATCACATTTTCACTAAAGAAGGTCAGATAATAAAGTAACCCCTATGATGCTTAGAACGGAATTCAATAGTTCCCTTATTTTTAAAGATAAGGACTCTCCAGGTTTTGACCCCATTTACACATGATGACACTTGACACGTTGTAGCACATTTGAACAGACATGACAGAGGAGGCATATTGCAAGCTCATGATGAAATTAGAAATTAAAAAAGAGTGCAAATATAAAAACAAAAATACAAAATTATATGTATCCCTTAAATCCCTAAATGCCATTTTTTCACTTTTCAAAAAATCACTGAGGGGACCTTTTGCCTCGTATCGTACGTCGAAACCGCGAATCAACGTCCTGAAGTTCGTATTCAGTTCATATTAAGTTCATAAGTACGTTAACAATAACGTTCTTGAACTTTCTAAAGTACGTTATTGTTAAATTTAACAAGTTCAAACTCTATGGCGCTATTATGAATTGCTGAACTTGTTTATTAAAAACATTGATTTAATTTCTTTAAATTGGGAGGCCTGGGCTTAGCCAAACCCGATAATTTCGGTGCACCATTTGCATTGTGCTAGCTACCGGACCCATAACATTCGCAATTGTTTTGAAATATGATTTTTACTAAATTTGCTGAGCCTTTAATCCAATGGATGACAAACAGAACGATCAAGATGATAGTACCGTAGTCCTTCAATCTTCAATCTTCAATGGTGTGATCTCTATACAGCTTAATTCGCTAAACTGGGATTTGGTGCAGGTGAAACATCAGAGCCGAAAGGTGCAGAAAAGGTGAAGATAAACAAATCCAATGATGAACTGAGGGTGCATTTTAAAAACAGTCTGGTAATTTACAGAACTTTGCTACCTAGAGGTGGCCGCAACATTCTGATGGTAGGCAGAGCGGCTTCCAGAAAGGATGGCACTGATGGAGCGAGTACAGCAGTAACTGGTAGCTGATTCCAGATTCTTACAGCATGTGGGTAGTAGGAAAACTTGTATGGATCTATAGTTGTTTTAGGAATGTTGTATTTCAAATGATAATCGTGTCTTCCAAAATAAGATGCAGGATGTATGGACTGAGGAAACTGGATATTAACATGATTGTAGTGAATCTTGTAGAACATTTTGGCTTGAGAAAGGAGACGTCTGACATGGAGTGGATCCCGGCCCAGGGTGGTAATTAAGGGTGTCACATGTGTTGTTCTACGGTAATCTCCGAAGACAAATCGAGCAGCTGCTCTCTGTACACGTTCAAGGCGATCAACTCCATCTAGGGTGTGCGGGCTCCATACTTCAGAAGCGTACTCCATTTGCGGACGTATGATATTTTGGTATGCCTTTGCTTTGACGCTTTGTTTACAGGGAGAAAGAGTACGACGGAGTAATCCAAGTGAACGGCTGGCTTTTTGCTTGATCTTGTTGCAGTGGTTATCCCAGCGGAGGTCATGTGAGATGGTCACACCAAGGTAGTCATGATGATCTCTCTCGAGACACTCACCAAAGATTGTATACTGGTGAAAGCTGAGTTTGCGTTTCCTTGTGATGGAGAGGATGGCACACTTTTGTACATTAAACTGCATTAGCCAAGTGGACGACCAATCTGCAAGCGTGTCAAGGTCTTGTTGACAGATTGATATGTCTTCTGGTATGTCCAATATTCCTGCATACAATTTTGTTTTTTCAACACCAGTCGTTTCAATATGACATAATGGGATGGCACTTGTAGGGAGAGTTTCCCTTGGATGGTATGTTATCACTATTTTCATTGTAAAAAACCGACTTTAAAAAAACGGCATTTAAAGCCTCATCTTTATCTGTCTGTTTGGCAAACACAATTTTGTGGCTGTGCGTAGAGTAGGTATACCTAAGTTTTCTGTTTTCATCAGTTTAACATATGACCAGAACTTTTTTGGGTTTTCTTCAGCACTGTCACCAATTATGTTGTTTACGTAATTGTTATGGGATTTGTGAATCAGTTTTGTAATCATGTTGCGGTATTTACGGAATTTTAACCATGCAGCCCCTGTATGCATACTACGAGCAATTTTGTATACTCTATCTCTCTTCCGCATTTTTCTTTTCAGATCGGTGGTAATCCAAGGCAAGTGGCGCCTGGTTTCTGAAATTTTTGGTGGCACATTTTCATCCATGATGTTGTACAGGCCATCTCTTATAGTGGCCCAATTTTCATCAACAGACTTGTTTTCTGGGTTTGAACATAAGAATTTTTGTGTGTAATCATGGTTTTTCTTTTAGAAATATTTTATGTCAGCATTTATGAAATTAAATATATTTTCTTGGTGGTTGGAGTTGCTGTGTTTTAGGTTTCAGTGTATAGTGGAAGGTTCGGTGGTTAACTATATCATGATCAGAGATGCAAAGGCGGCAAAAGCCCTGGATGTTGTTTAAAGAGATGTGGATGGTGGAGGTAGCAAGTTCGAGCACACTCTCAGAACATTGGTTAAGTAATGAAATGAAATTGAAATCAAACCAACTGGCCTCCGCTCAGGAGAGGTTTCCATCAAGAAATCCAAGAACTTCCGGTGGACAGTGGAAGAACGCTACATTAGACAAACAAGACTTTTCCACTTGCGTGTTGTACCTCTTTGTACCAACCAGCAGTACCATTGACACGACAGTTAGCTGCAGCGGCGACCAACTGTCTTCACGGTAATATGGTAGGCGGTTCGTAAAAATCCCGGTTGAGTGGGTATTATTCCAAAGAAGATGGTCCAACCTTCAATCAAAGCCCGGTCGAGCGGCAGGTAGTAAAACCGAATGGGTTCAGAACTCTGATTGGCTGAAAAGCTTAATCCCATTGTTTTTTCCCGGTCGACCGAGACTTTTCCCCACTCCGGGTCCATTCGAATAATGACCGTCTTGGCTAACTATACCCCCGTTTACTCAGCTAGCGGAACATAATAGCAGGCAACTCTTTTATCCTCTTTCAATTTATGTCAATATGGGAAAGCCAGGTGGCATTTTCAATAGTAGTTAACTCTTTGTAAGTAAAGTATTGACATGTTATGAAACCACGTATTCGGGTCAATATATTTATAAAAGAGACTTTAAACTCAGGAAATGGCAAACATACATTGCATAGTTATGCGTTCCCGACATACAATGCAAAATACCATCGTACTACAAATGTCACGTGCTTTGTGCCATGTGACTAAGTCTATCCATAATGAGTCACGCAGCCTCCCTAAATGGTTCCATCACGTGGAAAATTTTCCAAATTCGGAGTTAGGTACGTAAGGGATATATACAGGGTCAAATTTTGGTAAAATATGAAGGAAAATATGAATAGCTTCATGGACAAATTTTCATTTATATTCAGCCGGTAAGGCAAAAATAGCAAAAAAGTTGAAAAAAGTAATCACTTTTTGGCCTATAACTAGCTACTGCTTCAAGTTAATAGTGAAAATTTGATATTATCGAATAGATAATTTTATTCTCTTTAATATGATACCCAATTGATATGTTTACTTTTTATATGTGATCAGTAGCGCTAAGAATAGCTATATTGGTGAAGAACATGTACATTTAGAGGTCATTGACCTCTGACGTCACGCTCCACCGCTCGCGACACTTAAGACTTTGCTTTTCAGATGGCCCAAGGGATGGCCTATACAAATATCACAACAAGACACCTGGTAAAAAATCAGGATTCAATTGCTGGTATCTCCCGGTCTACAGTGGCAAGGACAGTGGCAGCACTGTGTGCCACTGACAGTAGTCATATACTCATGACAGTGTAATCCCATGATGATGATCATTTAACCCATAGAAGTCCAAAAGGTGCTTGTTCCGATCTATATCACCTCTAGACTATGATTAATTTAACCTATTCGCGCATTTTATAAAAATACATCGTCAGAATCAACTGAAAGTTTGGAAGTAACAGTATCTTTTCTTGAACATATGGCCTAGTCTAGATTCTGCCCACCTCATGTTTGTATGACACATCTGGAATAAGCAGAACAGGTAGATCTTTGTTTGCAATATCTGGATTCCCGTCCACGCCTGTGACAATGATGTATTCAACGTCGGGCATCGCTAATCCATTGTTGTCAATAACGTTGCACTTTATCCACTGCACTGTCAATCCTAGCACTTCATGCACTCGCAACTCTCCTTTCTCTCCTAATAACCTTGATTTTGCGATAGTTCCCGTAAACGTTTTCCTCTCTCAAATTTACTCCACAACGCTTCAAATCTCTCTTCAAATAAAGGCTGCCATTTTGATTTGATTGCGAGGTCGGGGGTCAAAAGTCTGGGTGATATCCCATAGTGGCAATGGGCGACGTTTCATCAACATTTCCCATGATGGGAAACATCGTCGTCCGCCCGAGTGTGTTTTCGCTGGTGGTGTGGGTAACAAAACAAAAATATCAAAACAAGACGAGTCTTAAAAAGGACAATCTTCTTTATTTTTAGGCTGGCCAATTTGTGAAATTAAACAACAATTGAGTTTTGTAACACATATTTTAATAAATACTATGCCAGGGCATCAATCATAATGATCAACCTTTATTGTGAACAAAAGACATTAGTTTTTCATGTTACTTTTTCTTTCTGATACAGTCTGGTGTATTTTGAAGTATAAATCACATTGCACGGATCACCAAGCTTCAGTTTACCAAACTTCCCTTTTAAAGGGAACTTCTTATCTAGTGAAAATGCCAAATCACTATTGTGTAGTAGACCCTGTCATACATTTGCGTAACAAAGTTGTTGCCTGGTTTACCACACATGAAATATTAGTCCGCTGTCTTAATGAATAGTTCCATTGCTATCAGTGTGAAAATTATACATACAAACAATGTATTCTGTACCACAAGTGTATATTATACCATTGTAAGTATTATTTTTGGATATAATTGGCTATAGAAGTCCTTCTACAGTTTAATTTGTCAAGCAAATGTTGCAATCCAACCCCACCATCAGAAAACCTGTGTACCAACAAATAGCTACCCTTTAGTGAGGACTAGTCGCATATAGTGCAAGCAGGTAATGTCACTATCACTATGGTGCAAGTAGGGTATGTCTATCACTGACCTAGTCCATGCATGGAACTATGAACTCTTGCACTCAACAACAGTATCATACAGCTGAGAAGTGTAAACAATAGATGGGCTGTTTACACACAATAAGAACTGTGAACCACTGCATGAGGGTTTTGTCAATTCAGGGATTATTTCTCGTTCTGCCTGGCAGAAAGAAAAATAGTTAATGCCTACTAAGGAGGGCCTACTACGCGTTGGCGCTTTAATACAATGCGCTTTGAAGATTATAACTGATTTTTTTATAAAAGTTCTGGGACGCGAACGTACGTGCGTATTCTATACCACGGAAGCTTGTGACATTATTGGCCAGCCTCAAGGCGACTCACGCGAAAGTTCGGGCGTACTCGTGCGTACTTGAATGCATGAACGCTTGTAACAGGCTCTCTCTGAGAGAGATTATAGCTCCTGATTATTGTTAAACTCTAATATTCGTGTCCGCAATGTGAATTGATTCACACAGTTGAAGGCGCAATGAGAGATTTCACATATCAGGTGTCCCTAAAAAATCAAAAGTACTGATTTTTGCCCTGATGTAAAGCTTTCCATCAAAAATATCCCCATCTGAAAGGATTAAGCTAAGAAATGTTTCTTTGATACAAATTCTTTGAAATTTCTAATTTCGTTTAGGAGCAAATACGAAATTCAGCCTATGTTTTACATTGAAATATAAGCAAATCAAAATCACCCTTTTTCTCTCTTTTTAAGACATTTCTGTAGCCAAATACAAGGTAAGAAATCTATTGAGAGTCAAATCGATATGAAATTTCTATCATGACACAATATTTGGGTGCCTCGAAATCTCTCGTTGCACCTTTAAACAAAGGTCATAACTCTATTCTGTTTCCAAAATACACGACTGCGGACGAGGATATTTACTGGGAATGGCTATACGTGGTAATACGTAACGAGAATATGACATCTGATTGGTTGATTTGATCCCACATGATCAATTTATAGCGCCGCGTAGATTAAAAGGAAGCTCTGTGGAGCTATTTATAGCTACGCGTAGCGGTTAAAAATAGACTCCGCGTATGTCCCTAAAGGCCATCCATACATAGGCCCTATAAGATCGGAAGACGTTGTATACACCGAGAGCCCGGCAGTCGCAATGCCATGCTCAGTGGCGTGCCCAGGATCTTTTTTGGGGGGAGGGGGAAGGGGGCACAAGGATCATTTTGGAGACGTGTAATGTACCAATGTACCAACAACCCAAAATCAAGTGATCCAGTTGACCCAATTGTTTGGCGAATCGCATGCATCCAGAATTTGAAGAGCGGGGGGAGGGGGCTGGGGGTATTTTCCCCCGAATGACAAACCAAACTGGGGCACACCCCCCCCCCCCCTTGCGCACGCGACGGGCCACGCTACTGTAATCCATGGGCGATCCGTCATAAATTCAGGCGATCCGTGATCGATCCGTACGATCTGATGATCCGTGAACGTGATCCGTGAAAATATCCGTATGGAGTCGACCGCGCAGTGATCCGTCGATCCGTGATGACCAAGTGTTGACCAAGTATGACCTTAATCGGTCAATGCATATGCAAGAAATGACAAATTGTTAACATTAGTTAATTTTTTCACAAAATGGGGTCAACGGTCACACAGGAGTCATTAGGCCTACAGGTCAATCTATGTACATCTCATTCGAGTCTTGGGTCAGTGATTTTTTGAGTGAGTTTGATGCTCATTGCACTTTATTTTGCAATAGAAATAACATTTTAAAGATTTTTACAAAATGGGGTCAAAGGTCAAATTGGGGTCACTACAGGTCAATCCGTATATATGACATATGAGTCTCTGGTCAGTGGTTCTTTTGGGTAAATACTCAAACACGGATCAGTGATCCGTGAACGAATCGATGGATCACGGTTACATGGTCAACAGAAGAGCTTACGAAATTTGCCTTAGTCCTAGCTTCTGATATCATTCTACAGCGAAAATTTTGCAATCCATGGGCGATCCGTCATAAATTCAGGCGATCCGTGATCGATCCGTACGATCTGATGATCCGTGAACGTGATCCGTGAAAATATCCGTATAGAGTTGATCGCGCAGTGATCCGTGATCCGTGTAGAATGATATCAGAAGCTAGGACTCAAGGCAAACATGTAAGCTTATCTGTTGACCAAGTATTATAGCACGCATTCAGAGCGTAAATTAACCTACTCTAGTAGCTCGTGGTGGTTTTGTATGCAATATACGTCCGTCCAGAGCTAAACTCTTCAGGAATCCACTATAATCAGCATTTTGATGTTTCTCCTTTTGTTTTCACATCAGGGGGGTTCAAAAATGGCCTGTCGTATAGTGACAATTTATTTTGTTTCCATTTTATAGGGGCCTAATGGCAAGATTAAATGCTGCTGAAGGGTCTTTAATTGATCTTAATACACCAATTGCCTGCCTGTGACCATGAAACAGGCAAAATATCCAGGATTTCTATGCCCAAAGAGCAATCTTTAAAGATATCAGAAAAGTGTTGTGAATTTGAAATTGTTTTGTATTTTCGATTTCTTCACATTTTCATATCAAGCCACATTTTTATACATTAATATAATTTATTTTTAAAAAACACTTAAAAAAAAAAAATGCAATATTAAATGATGCTGGAAGTGTCTTAAATAATTTCTTAATCTCACCAACTGAATGCTCTGTAACAAGAAACAGGCCAAAAATCAAGGTTGTCATGAATTGAAAAAAACCGCTAAAATTACCTGAACTTTGGCGGTACGCATGCGCCGTGTGGTAGGGATAGCGACATCTACTCAACAACTAAATCAGTTATGACCTCTGTACTGTACAGAGCTATTTGTTTACCTTTTTATTTGGGGGGGGGTGGGTAAAAAAATACCCGTCGTGCAATGAATATTTTGTTTCCATTTTATTGGGCCTAATGGCAAGGTTAAATGTTCTGAAACCTGCTGGATGATCTTACATAATCAAAAGCACTAACCGCCTGCTGGTTCCCATGAAGCAGGCAAAAATATAAAGATTTCAACCCCCCCCTAAAAGTTGGGCCCCTCCCTTATGTGGTTCAAATGAGAAAGTCGCTAAAATTACCCAAATTTTGACTACCAGTGGCGTTCCTAATGGTGGAGGGAGCAGGCTACCCCCCAACAATAAATCGGGAAGGGAAAGAGAAGAAATTCGAGAAAAAGATAAAGATAAAGAAAAAGAGGGAACGTGGGAAAGGGGAGGAAAGAGAGGAAAAAGTGGAAAGGTAAAGAAAAAAGAGAAGAGAAGGACCATTGACGAGAAAGAAAAAAGAAGGGTAAGAAGAGGAAGAGGAGGGGGAAAGAGGAAAAAAAAAAGGGGAAAATTGTGTTCTGAAACACTATTTTTTAGCTTAAAAACCCAGGGATCTTTATCGGAGCTCCGTCTCCTGAACCCCCGCCGCGACCCCCGCCCACTGGCCCCACTGAACCTTGACCCCGCCCCTCGTACATTAATCATCCGAAAGCTGGGTTAGTACAGGAAATTCGGACTTCCTATTGAGTCCTTGGCTCCCAGACAGTCCGTATGCGCACTTACGGGCCTGTTGTGCCGAAACAACCGGGTGCCAAAATACCCGGTGCCGAAATTCCCTCCTCTCAGAACTGCCGAAGTACCCGGCATTCGGCAGAGGAGAAGAGAAGTGGAAAATAACGTGCTGTTGATGTGTAGAGCGCGTGTTTACGCATTTTTCGTGATTTTATGGACAATTCTTCAATGAAACTCTAATTAAAATTCAGGCTTTTTGGCATTTTGGAACAATCATGTATATAATAGTAGACGTACATACGATCTTGTAACGCCAAAAGCACCCACATAGACCCCATGAAGAAGAATTCCCGCGTTCGTTTACCAAAGTAGCCGAATTCGGAAACAATGTATACGTTATATACATTGATATACATATGGATCCCATTGTAAAGGTACCCTTTATTGATTAGGAGGGCTATTAGGCCGGTTGCAAGACGGGTTAGGTTTAGGGTTGGGGCTATAGGGCCTATAGGACCTAGGGTTAAGAGGGTTAGGAATTAGGTTAGGGTTTGGTGAGTACAAACATTGGGATTAGACCAGCTTAGACCTATGTGATTTTCTACTTGACAAATAGGGGTTATGTGATTTATTTTTTTTCTGATGAGGGGGGGTCATGTTAAATTTATTATTCAGTAACCAAGCACCTATCTGCACATCAGCAGTAAATCATATGATGCCCGATATGATGTACGTAAGTGTGTGTGGGATGGGCCCGGGGATGGGTGTAGGAGTTCTATTGCACATGGGCCTATAATTATCAATTAATGGTGGTTATGCAATTTTCCAAACACATCTTTCAATTTCCCTGCCCGCCAGGGGCGTAGCTACCATAGGGACAGGGTGGATAAAGTCCACGGGCCCCGAGAGGTTAGGGGCCCCCAAGAGATTGGAGAAAAAAGAGAGAGGGAGGAGAAAAAGAGAAAAAGAAAGAGAAAAGAGAGGGAGGCGAAGAGAGAGGGAGAACAAATATTATAAAATTTGCTTTTCAAAACAAGGCCTAATGCTGTAACGCTGCATTTATCAATCCTGGGGCCCTTCTAGCCTGCCATATATACCGATAGCGAGAGGCCCTATCTTAAGGTCAAGTGCAAGTCTGCTCTAAAAATACTATGGGCCATTTATCAGGGGGCCCAGATACCCCAATTATGAATTGGCTCAGGACCCTCGTCATGGGTCCCGCTGGTGGTTGTTATTCTATACTTTAATTGGATCCCTTTTGGGCCTATTTGACCGAAAGTTCTCGAGAAAAAAAAACGAGAGTTTGGAGAATAACGGGCCCTGGAGGGGCCCTGAGACTAAAGCCTATTTTCGTTTAGGTTGGATCCCCGTGACACGTGTTATGAGCCCAAGATGACTTATGATTATTCTTAAATTTGACCCACTTCCGTCTTTGACACAATGGCACATTCAGCCCTGAAAGCTTATCATTAAAGGGTGGTGTGATCTGATAGTCTTTAATCCTTGAACTTTAATCTTGATTAAGAATGACCTTCATTCCAAACCCCCATCTGATCTGTAAAGTTTGGCGCCGTATTTTGATCCGTTTTGATGTGAGAGCTTAAAAAACGTGATTTTGTAATTCCCAAAAGACCTCTGTGTAACATTAATATTGGTTGATCAAAATGGGGCAACATTTCGCTCATAAAACATCCAAAACCAAACATCCTTTAGCCCCAAGCATAAAAGGGTAAATGATAAAAATATTAGCTTTCTTCAATACAAAAATTGTTATTATCTGGGAACGGGGAATTACCGATTGGACCATGTCCCTTTGAATTCTAACACTAGTTCTGCAGAAATGGGGAAATTGGGCCCCGGAATTACGGGTCCTAATAGATTGGAGGAATAGTGCGAGAGTTGCGAGGTCCAATCTCACACATTGGCTTTCTTAGAATTTGAAAATTCTCAAGATGTTGGATGGTGGAGCTCTCGGTTATTATGTAAGCTCTTGTGCATTTAATTTTCATCAGATTGATTAATCAGTACATTTTTCTTTAAATTACCCACGAGTGGGAATGCATATTGTGGTCCAAGGTTCCTACTGAACCATTAAGTTGAATCAATATTGCATGCATTTATGATTGAAAAAAGTTGCATTTTTTAATACTTAAGGCCCAAAGCTAAAAAAAACTTAATATTGGCCCAAGGGGGGGGGGGGGGATTCCTAGGGACCCAAACCAGATAACACTTTCCCAGGGGAGTTTGATCATAGAACACTAAAACAAGTAAAGGGGGGTCAAGTAAGAACCACATGCCCACAACAAAAAATGAAAATCGAACTTGACTATGACTTGGCAATTGAAATTGTCCCCCCCCCCCCAAACTCTCCGAAAAAAGAGTGGTTCGCACATTACACCTCAGCATTCCAATATGGTTTTGAAACCAAAATATTCATTATATTACTCTAGAATAACCAATTAAGTAAATTGCAAACTATAGCAAATTATTACCATCTTGTATTTTTCTCAGAACCAAACCAAATCCCTATGAATTCAAACAATGACTGAAAAAAAATCATGCAATTAATTTTTAAAATTAAAAGCATATCAAAGGTTATTTGATTTAAGTATTATTAATTATTAATTATTAATTAATTGCCTCCTAAGGTATATATCTAAGCAAATAAATCCCGAGATTTAATTACTTTAATTTTTTACATTAGTAAAATATCTTAATTTTTTTCACTTCCGTTTGTGCCCAAGGGGGGAACCTAGGGACCCAATCTAATTATTGTAATGAAGCCGTGGGCGGATTTAAATTGTTTTAGTATCAGGAGAAGCGTATTCATAAATCAGACAATTAGCAAAAAAACTCCTTCAAAAATTTAATTGAGGAACCGAAAAATCGCAAAAAAATCAAATGTTGGGTACTATGGACCCCCCCCCCTTTGGGCACTTAAGTGTTAAGGAAAATCTCGGCGAATAAACGCAAAATATATTATAAAAATAATTAAGAGGTATAAAGGGTTTTTTTACAACACTCTTTGTTCTGGACATAAACATTTTAGAAACATTTTATTGTTAAATTACAGTGATTCCAATTGTTACCTAAAATTGTTGTGTTTCAGTGTTTGTGTATTGCGGGGTAGCACGATTTCTCATGCATCTAGCTTATACCTCTATCATTGTGTCTTTTACATAGGCCGCTTGCATTATAAGCCAGGTGGCCTATAGTAAAAAAGGAAAACGATAAAAGTGAAAAATTATGAAGGACCATACAAAAGTCGCCACAGCTGTGAAGAAGCACGATGAATCGTGCTAACCTTGGGGCCCCGGTTGGTGTTTTGTCCACGGGCCCCGAACATGCTAGCTACGCCACTGCCTGCCCCCTCCCTTGTAAATAATGAACGGGCCCTAAAATTATTAGTTTAAAGCTAATCTTAGCCTGTCGTACGAGCTGAGTCCACTGAACACTTATTTCGTGTCATCCTGTGTCCGTACAGCCAATTGACATAAGAACTTAGTTCCATCCAACAACCGCACGCTGTAATAAGGATCTCTCTGTGCCGAACTACTGGGATAAACCATTGTTTCGGCAAGTAACCCTGCCGTTCGGCAGGGTAATGGCGTAGCCCGCATTTTCGGCATGAATAATTGCCGAAAGACCGGGCGTTTCGGCAGATACCCCTGCCGTACGGCAAGGTCATCTGCCGAAAGACCGGGCGTTTCGGCATGCTGGGGCCTGGGGATAGAGATACCGTAATGTAATAGTTGAAGAGCCAGCTCCACAAAAAGCCTCTAGAAAAGGTTGAGATCTACACAGAGAGCCACAGAAGGTTTGAGAGTTGTTCTTAGTCAATTTGAGGGTGCTGATTTCGAATCTGTTATGTGTACTTTCATAAAAATGGTGGAAAGTACTCAAATTTCCTATTAATTTTTTTTTTTAAATAAATGCAAGCATTTATATAGCGCTTTATACAATTAAGTCTCAAAACGCTTTACATTTATTCCGCTGTCACTAAGATTAATCACATTTTTCACATATTGAAAATTCGGCAGCCAATTACAACGGCGCACAGTATGATTACCCCTAACAGCTCCCTATTTACACCTGGGTGAAGTGAGGCAAGCGAGATAAAGTGTCTTACCCAGGGACACAACACGTTGGCCACGGCGGTGCTCGAACTCACAACCTACTGATCATGAGTCCTGCGTTTTCCCACTGGACCACACGTGCTCACACGTATTAAAGGGACACTACCTTATTTTGAAGAGTTATAGAATATATGTGACCTTTTAATGGATATATTATTAGTTTCAGTGGTTACATTTAGTACAATGGAGAAGTTCATCCATAGTTGATCAATTTTCCTGAATTCCATAATTCCCGAATTAGTGTATTACAGGGGTATTCCATGGTTTCAAGGGATAAATTTGAATGATAACATAATGAATATTTTACGTACTTGTTCATACATTTGCAATAGATTAGTTGCAAATATGACGTGTTACAATGCAATACAACATAAGACAGCACAGTTAACACAGCACAATATTCATTTTAAAGAGACATTTGACATTTTTATGAAGGAAATGCAAAGGACATTTTTAGTAATTTGAGTACACAGTAATTCCCATCATGACTAGAGCTATCTTCTATAGTATGCAGGGAAATGGTATATCCTGTCGTTGTAAGCTGATGCAAACTTTCTGGTGTTGACATCAAATGTTAGGTGGCTGAAATATATAAACTTAAGAATTAAAGGGGCAATATCAAGTTTGTCAACATCAAATTTTTTGTAGTATAGAAGGGAGGGCCTTATATGCTGATTCTAGCAGAATCTATGACGAAGCGAAACTCAATTCAATGCACGCGAGGATCAAGTAAATGATACAAACCGAGAAAGTATATTGGTAATAAATATTATATAGAAGCTCGGAGAAAAAGGCGAGCACCCAGGGAAAAAGAACCACTAAAAATAAAGACGAAAAAATACACGGGAGAGAAACGGGAGAATAGAGATGGAGGGGCGTGAGGAAATAACCTGGCAAAAAGAGGAATGATGAGACCTGTGTTAATGTGGTACAGTGAACGAGAACTAATGTATTTCAGTTTTTATTTTCAGAGTTTCAAGCGGCCGTAAATTTAAATTGTTTTGTATTATAGAATGGGGGGGGGCCTTATATGCATGATTCTAGCAGAATCTACGACGAAGCGAACTTCAACTCAAGCACGCGAGGATCAAGGAAAGATACTACACCCGAGCAAGTTAAAGTAAATGGTAAGATAATAGAAGCTCGGAGAAACTGGCGTGCACAGGAATTAATTAAAGACGAAAAAATACACGGTCTCGAACAGGAGCCTCTCGCTTTCTACGCGTGAGAAATACCACTGGGCCCCAGAGGATGTGTTAATGTGGATACCATTGAACGAGCACTAATGTATTTCAGTCTTTATTCAGAGTTTCAAGCGGCCGTAATTATATTGTTTTGTGTATTATAGAATGGGATGGGCCTTATATGCTTGATTCTAGCAGAATCTATGACTGAAGCGAAACTCAATTCAAGCACGCGAGGACTCAAGTAAATGATACAAACCCGCTAAAGGTAAATTGGTAAAGTTACTATATAGAAGCTCGGAGAAAGAAACGGCGAGCACAGAACCTAAATAAGACAAAAATACACGGTCTCGAACCCGGAGCCTCTGGCATTCTAGGCGTGAGAAATTACCACTGGGCCACAGAGGAACTGTGTTAATGTGGGGAATACCAGTGAACGAGCATACAGGAGCAATAATGTATTTCAGAGTTTCAAGCGGCCGTAATTAATGTTTGTGTTATAAAATGGAGAGGGCATATATGCATTGTATTCTAGCAGAATCTATGACGAAGCGAAAACTCAATTCAATGCACGCGAGGATCAAGTTAATTATACAACCCGAGAAAGTAAATTGGTAAATTTATATTGAAGTTCGGAGAAACGGGCGAGCACAGAATAAAAAAGGACGACAAAATACACGGTTTCGAACCCGGAGCCTCTCGCTTCTAGGCTGAGAAATACCACGTCGATACCTGTAATTTAGTATTGGCTCCTATAGTAAATTATCAATTTCACAATTTTTGCCATCAAAGAACGATTCTCAGCTTCAATCTTTCACGTGGGGACATTTTTGATAGGAAGCTTTACATTAGTTGCAAAAATCAAGGAATTTCCACATTTTTTAGGGACACCGGTCATTTGAAATCTCTCGCTGCACTTTACGTAAAAACATACCACCCGGCGCTTCTGTATGGAGACGCAGGCCATATGCCGCAAAGTTCTTCAGAAAAGTTGGCGTGGCGCTACACCTGATTTTCAAGACGCGTACTATACGTTCTACGCACTGGTGGGAAGGGAGGCTTAGCAGTTCAGCGTCCTCTTATATGTCTCTCGAAACTTCACATAGATTCCGCAGCTCCTAAGGTTGAGGCCAGGGTCGGGAAAGGAAAATTAGACTGAAGGCCTCCAATGTCCCCGTGATAATAGGTGGGAGCATCGCTCGGTGGAGTGGCATCTCCTTCCATCGGTGGGCCGCATAATCTTAAGAGGGACGATCGCCCCTCGATAGTGGAATCAGCGGGGGAATCATCAACTCCGTGCTTACTGCTCTCAGCGGATTGGTCGGGCAAACACTTGTGGAATTTTAAGGCCTCTTTTGCCTGCACCACTAACCCTGAAAACTCTCTCATTGTCTCATTGAGACACCCCCGTACGGGCTCACTCAATCTGTGGTACTGACCGTAATGATCGTTACCAAAAGCGCGGACAAATATGGCACGCGATAGCGAACTAGATGTGAAAAAACCCCTGTTGTAATACATTTTTTGAGTACAATCATGTATCACATATACTATCCAATAAGATAGAACCCACCATACGATGGCGGAACACATTGTCATTAACCAACCACGGGCGCTGCAATTTGTCCGCGTTTTGCAAAGCTTGGTATCGATCATGCGGTCAGTGGTGCCGTTGGGTGAGCCCACGGAGGGAGACCACCCTTTCTAGATCCTTGATGCTCAGAGACGCATCATACTGTCGCACATGGTGCGTACTGAATGGCCCAAAGGAGCATGCTCGTCCAGGCCAAGTGAAACGAATGTTACAAAAAACTGTTCTATTATGCAAACATCAAATCAGGTAACTTGCCACCTGATCTTCTTCTTTTGAAGACAAAGGAAGCTGAAATGGTGTGAGGAATTTCTCGATGCATGAAAGAAAAAAACTGCCAAACGCTTTGAAAAGCAATCATTGATTCAGTCAATTTGATAGACTTGAGGAATAGGAAACACTTTTCCGACGAGAAAGGCCATCAAAAAGATGATGTCACAGTATGTGTATCTGATAGATGTTATGTTTTGAGTCAAACTAGTATCCCCATTGCCTCCAATTTTGGGTGGTGTTGCTAAATTAGTATTGAACGAAACATGCTACTTGCAGATTCAGTAAACTCATCATATACGGGACAGGCTTGAGGACTCCCTTCAAGAAAGAAGGGTATCCAGGAGTGGAAGACCACGAGGAGCGTGGTGCAGGGCAAAAGGGCCTGCAGATTTTCACAAGTGATTAGTTATAATCACCGTCAAGACAACATTTCGCAGTTTTCTTGGAATGGAATGGCAAGCGAATGAGTATTCAACACTAGCAAAATCACATTTATACCTAGCCCCTGCGAGTCTGCATATCTACAAAGTCGTGAACGAGAGGTTGTTCAAAAACTTGGATGGGACCATCATGAAGTGGACATTTTTCAACCCTGTTACATGTGAAACTCATATGTCAACCCCCCCCTTTACTGAGAATGCCCCAACAAACAGTCACCAGTAATACATTTGTAGTCATACTGCTGCTGCTGCACCAGCTTATTGCTGCAAATTGAAGGGATGAAGAACAGACTAACACCAGATACTATAATTGACATCTCATCTTTAGCAAACAGTATTTATGCTGCATTGTCCGGATTACATGCATTCACCAAATATACCGCACACCGCTTCTGGCAAAACATGGCAATATTGATCAGCATTCAGTAATTGGCAGGGTAGCCCTGTCAGCAGCTTATGGTGGGGCCATTTTGGGTACGAAATGACGCAATGTCGCACCTTTAGTGTGACTAGGGGTGTATGAGGGGGTGAAGAAATAATTGAAAATTGCTCTTGATCCTGGGCCCATCGATTTTGGTAGGAAAAAAGTTGTCCTACATTAGTCAATTGGTGTGAAAGGAAATTTGGGGCCCTATACATCGTGGGGGACAAAACTGTGGCCGTTATTTCGCTGTTCTTTTAGATGGCCCTTCAGCAGCTGCTGATCTAAATCCACCACTGGTCATTTTGAGAGGTCTAACTGTTGACGAGATGTGTCTGATACCCTTGAAACACTAATGTAGGCGATCTAAGTGCATGATGTGAATGATGCTAGATATGTCCATTTCAAATTATGCCCCCAGGGATATGAGTCAAATCAACACTTAACCATCAAATCATCAGATTCCGTCCTGTTCGCACAGTGTAAAGCAGCATTCATGCCAAAGGTTTCAAGCGAGTGAACTATTGATGAAGAAATGTAATTGCAAACATGGGATCGTGAAGCGGAGAAAACAAAAAGGATGGAAGATGGCGGGAGACGACCATATCAGAATGATCAATGAGTGGTTCCCTGAATCACGTATACTCAAGATGTTAGTGGAAGTGCCGATGATCTTCAAGTAAGGGTGACCCAATTTCTCCCGACGAGATGGTGAACGATGAGTGAAATTGGCCAGTAAAATGGAATAATCCAGTCTGCAGTTTGGGCACTTGTTACTGATGCATGGATATTAAAAGTCACATGAAGTTGGATAATGTAGTAATTATTGTCCAGAGGGTGTTTTGAATCAATCCCCAAATGCAATGCATGTGTCGTACAACGCTTTGTGAGCTAAAATAAGCGTATAGGTTCAGGGTTGTTACAGTGTTTAAAATAGGATTTTTGTGGGATCGCATGACCTTTTCAGGTGAAATTTCCAAAAATGCCGCATTGTGGGATTGAATCGATACACCCTCTGAGTGATGTCGTTCTGTATAATAATGTGCATATTGCTGCTGCTGTATGGGAGTACGCCGGGGCACTGAAATAGGGAAGTTACGGTTTGTCGGCCCTTAATGTCACCCCCCCCACCTCTCAGCAGTTCCTAAGACATCCCCAGTTGAAGCATAATTCAGTTCTTAAGGTCCTTTTTGGGAAATTTTGACTAAAAACCTGCAAATTTACTCAAACTTTCATTTCCTATAAGGCCTACTTTGCGGACAAAATCAGTTTCCAAGCTCACCAATTTCGGAAGTCGGGCCTCAAAATATGCCTAACAAAAAACAAAAAAAAGTGATTGCCCTAAATGGTTCTTGAATGAAACCAGAATGTCTTCAACCACCTTTAAGAGCCATTTTGGCCTTTATAGAACCGTTAAAGCTCTTCAAAGGGTTGTTTCATTTTGTTGGGGGTTCGAGAGAGAGGGGTTACTTCATAGCGCTTTCTTCAAAACCACTTCAAAACATTTGCAGCCACTTTTAGGGTTCTACGAGGTAAAAATGGTTCTGATGGGTGCCCGAAGAACCATTTATTCCATTTAGAACCATTAATCCAATGTACCATATTGACAGATTTACAACTTTTTTGAAGGCTGCAATAACGAAATTATTTTTGTCAGAGGTTCAACCACATAAAAGTAGCAAAATTTTAAAATATGGGAAATTGAGTATGGTCAGCTTAAAATACCATTATGCAAAAATTATAGAAGGGAAACACTTTTCTTCTCAGGTGTCTGTCGCAAATATATAGGGTCAAATATTGGGAAAATATGAAGGAAAAATTGATAGCTTCATGGACAAATTTTCATTTAGATTCAGCCGGTAAGGCAAAAAATAGCAAAAAAGTGAAAAACTCATCACTTTTGGCCTATAAACTAGCTACTGCTTCAAATTAAATGCGCATTTGATAACATCGAATAGGTTATTTTATTCTCTTTAAAAATGATACCCAATTTGTTATGTTACTTTTTATATGTGATCGGTAGCGCTAAGAAAAGCTATATTGGTGAAGAACGCAAATTTAAAGGCATTGACCTCCTGATTGTTTACGCTCTACCGCTCGCGACACTAAAGGTCCCAGGAAATGAATGGATAAACCTACTCAAAAACCTTTATGGGAAATTCCATTCCAATAAACAGGGCGAGAAAAAAGAATACACTACCAGTGACACATAGATGAAACTATTGATTTTCAGTCAGTGCCATGAATAGATTACACCAGTCACCTGGCATTTTCTATTACTCTCGAAAAATCAAGGGTACCACAATGATGTAATCCCCCCACCCCAAATATTGAATGCTTTCTAATCCCTCCTTGTAGACTTGACACAAAAACCACATTAATTCTATTGCATTTCCTGGGACCGTTACGACTTTGCTTTTCAGATGGCCACGGGATGTCCTATACAACATATCATAAACAAGATACCTGGTAAAAAATCAGGATTAAATTGCTAGTATCTCCCGGTCTATAACGGTGGGAGGGTTATGGTTTGGTGCAGGATAATCACATAAGGGGAAACTTAGAGATATCAGGTCAACTTCAGCAGCAATGTTAAGGTGTTTAACACAAGGGACTACCTGTTGAGATAGGCACATTTGCATCCTCTTGCAAAAAATACTATCCACTTTAAACAAATTACTATGGTGGTTAAGTATTTTGGCTGATATAAGTGCTCTACACTAAGGAATGAAAAACAAAAAAAAAACTTTTGAGATGTTCAAACAATTGGACAAAAAATCACTTTCATATCTTTTTGGAAAATTTGAAACAGTTCATTTGATTGTTTTTTTTTTTTGACAAAATGTAAGTTTGTAAGAAGCAATAATTGTTTTATTAATTGTGGCATTTTACTCAATAGAAGTTTGTCCTTTTCGTCAAATGTATTTCTTGCATTCAGTATTATCATTGCCAAGTGAAAAATAAATTCTTCTTGAAAATTATATGTGCTTTAACCTCATAATTAAAACTTAATCTACCTCTCCTGGTATCCACATAATTAAAGATAAGAAAAGTATGCTTCCATCAAAACCGATCAAAAAACTGGGACAAGAGTAGAGTCGACACCCTAGGCAGGGTAGAATAATCCACCAACAAAATCAACCCTAATAAGATTTTGTGGTATCAGTTTAACCATCGTCTACCGAAGGGGGGGTGGTACCACCCCCCACCCCCCTTCAGGTTTTTCCCCGGCTTTGCTAAAACCCCCTTTTTTGGTGCCAACTATTTAATGTAATTCCTCAATTCGCATTTTCACGTTACTTTTCACCAAAAACAAACATCCACCAGGGTATGCAGGGTAATCCCAAGTGATGGATGGGGGGGGGTGGCGGCTGGCGAACCCACGCCACCCCCCTTCGTAGACGAAGTACCAAAATGCCTAGCACAACCCCACAGGAACATCACATACACTTGATTTGGTACCAATGGTCCTCCTCTTTCAATGATACCAAAATGAGTACCAACATGCCTAGCATACGTCACAATGCGTCATAAGTTCGCATGTCAGATTATTTAAAGGCCAATTTCCATAGGACACACAACAGTGAAAATTCAATTGTTATCGGCCCAAAAAGTAGGAAGATCAGATTTTCATGCTTTTTGGCTCCTTCGTGGGAAAAGACTAGTTTATATAATGACAGCATTTTTAGAGACTTAATAAGGTGTTTGAGTTGCTAAAATTGCGAAATATAAATTTCCACCCTATTCAGTATTTTCGTTCTTTCCTCACATATGACGTCATGGTGACGTCATAATGGGGATGTTGGTACTTATTTTGGTACCATGGAAAAGAAAAAACTCTAAGCTATCCTTGGTACCAATTTTACAGGAATCGGGCACGTGTTAGTACACGAAATCACAGCTCCCCCCCCCCCCGGGGTTTGGTTACCAAAAAAATGGTCAGGTAGGCGAGGGTTGTTTAAAGGAGGACTCAAAGATTTCCCGATGAGGGCCACTCAATTTTCAAACAATCGTTTTGCATATACATACTGCTTGTCATATACTAATCACTGTTGAAATAACTAAGATCAAATCGAAGTCCTTTCGTACAGATTTCTTTATCGAAAATCACAACTTTTTATAAAAAATTCCGGACCGGAATTTTTGTTATAACCCAAATGGTATCCTATGGCCACTGTTATACTGATGCATAAATGTTTACGGCTGAAAACAAAAATCCGATCATCTTGAACTTGAATTAAGCCAGTTTGGGTGACTATTTAGTTTAAATGTTTATTTTTAATTACCTAAACAAAAAAAATATATTATATATCAAATCTTGAGTCAGCCTTTTTAAAAGTTGTTCAAAAGCAGAGATAACGGAACATGTGCATGGACTACACTGTACATGTATACTAAGACGTGTCTGGAATGATCAGCAGCCAACACCATATAGGAAACTTACTAACAACATGAAAAAGCTTTGGCCTGGATCTTATAGAGGAGGAACTTTCCGATCCCGAGTGATTCAGAAAAGATTTTAATTAATTCCGTTACTTTTTGGCAAATGGAAAAGGCCCATTGAGCTACCAGTTAAAGCCTGTAAAATGAACAAAATGATTTTTTTCCTTCTGATTGTGTAATGTGTATGTAAGAGGTTTAAGATGTTATTTTTGTATTTTGAAAATTGATCAAGAAGTTTGAATCCACACATATTTAATAAATATTTTTCATCAGTTGGAGCCATTTTTTTTTGTTACGACCGTAGTGCCATCGGATCATTTAAATAGTAGCTATTGATTTACTATCATGAGTTTTTTGTGTTAGATGTAGTTATGTTAATGTCATGGCACACCCAAACACCTTACTTTCTAGTCGCTACATTTTCCACTCCACACAGACCACTTCACATAGCCATAATTTTGGCTCCCACACTCAACCATACCTTGCCACCCACTCCATCCCCCCCCTTTCCTTCCATACCCTTGGATTTATGCACAAACCTAAGGCTTTTAAACCCCAATCATTTCCCCCATTATTGCATCACTTTCAGTCGTTCCTCTTGGTTCGTAGCCCCCAAACAGGGGTAGAGACACCAACATTACATATCTACGACCTTCAGATCTTTGAGTTATGGGCAAAAGTCATTTGAAATGGACGGCCATTTGAATTTATGGAAAATTAGACATATTTCTCTGCAACCCGGATTTTCTCGGACTTTTGTATGTCATTTTGGATTCACTTCAAAGAAATGCATTGTGACGAAAACCTTGAGAGGGCAATTAGTTTTTTTTTTTTAGGTTACACCAAAAATTTCATTATACTTTCCTGGCCTATTAAGATGCCTTCCAGATGTAAACTTTGGCCTCGGCTTTGGCCATGCAGACTTTGCATCTGAGCTTAAATGGCACCTTTACTACACACAAACCTTCATGTCTTGATGGTCGATAGTAACGAAGACCCATAGAATAGAAAAAGTTAAAGGGGTATATCTACTCATATAACTTCAGGAATAGAAAAGTATAAGGCTCTTAAAGGTCCCAGGAAATGAGATGATAAACCTAGTCCAAATCTTTACGGGCATTCCATTCCAATAAACAGGGCACAAAAAAGAATACACCTACCAGTGACATCATAGTGAAACTATTGATTTTCAGTCAGTACCATGAATAGATCACACCAGTCACTGGAATTTTCTATACTCTCTCCGAAAAATCAATAGTCACTAATGATTTTGTCGTTCCCCAACCCAAAATATGAATTGCTTTCTCGCCCCTCCTTGTAGACTTGACACAAACCACATCAATTTATTTGCATTTCCTGGGACCTTTAAGCATTGCCACAAAAAATCTGTTGTTCAGTTGTTTGGATTGTCGAATTCAGACCAATGTCGCACTGATGTCAACTGAATCAGTGAATCTGACCCTAAATATCAGATTATGCGACAAATTTCTTGAGCCGATTGTAAACATGATTTTCTACCGATGAAAAAAACCTTACTATGCTTCTTTGTATCTCTTATTGCCAGAAGCTGTGACCTGTGCAATGTGAATAGGACAAAGTTAACGGAAACTACTGAACGGGGGGGGGGAGTGGGCGATACTCGGTTCGTCCATACCAGCAGGGGAACCGATGTGGTGTATTTCCGCGCGGAAATTTACCGATGATGTGTATATCTTGTTGTAGCCGGCGGAAATACGCATGTCCGCCTATTCCGGTACGAGTGGAAAATCACCGTTGCGTTCCGCATGTGGATATTCACCAAATTATGTGAATTTCCACATGCCGATATCCATCGATTTATGTTTCTGTTATTCCGCCCAGTTAGCTATATCACCGATTCTCGCAAATTTCCACATTCGGATATCCACCGATTTATGTGTTTTACCCTTGTTTGTATATGCACAATTCTCGAATTTCACTGTGATATTCACAATTTATGTATCTTTCCCCTTGTTGGTATTTTAACCATTTCGCGCGAATTTCCACATGCGGATATCCACCGAATCATGTGTATTTCCCTTTGTGGTATATTCACCGATTCTTTCGAATGTCACATGTGGATATTTCACCCAATTCATGTGTTTTCCCCTTGTTGGTATGTCAACCATTTACCCGCGAATTTCACTTGCGGATATCCACAGATTTGTGTATATTACTTGTTGGTCGATTAACCAATTTTCGCGAATTCCTAAATGTGGATATTCACAGATTTATGTGTATCCCCCTGATATTGATTTTTGCGAATTTCCACATGCGGATATTCACTGATTCATGTGTAATTTCCTTAATTTAGGAGAAGAGAGCTCTCTGAAGGCACGCAACAGGCAAAAGTCGAGAGCCGCCGGGGGCTCCGCCCTGGACCCCGCAGGGCAGTATTCTGCATCATGATAAAGAGGACACTTAAGAGCTCTCCGAAGGCAACTCAAACCAGGCTAAAATCCAACAGCTTCCGGGGACTCCGCCCTGGACTTCCGCCGGAGCCGAGGCAGTATAGTTTCATCTGCTTCAAGATAATGAGATATCTGAGAATTCTCCGAAGGCACTTAAATAAATTAAACCCGAAAGCGCTTCCGGGGCTTCCCCCTGGACCCCCCCCCAACAAGTATAGATAATTTGCTCATGATAATGAGTAAAGGAGGCTCTCCGAAGGCATTCAAACATGTAAACCCCACAGCTTCCGGGGGCAGTGTAGTTCATCGCCGAACACACTCAAGCATGCTAAAATTGAGAGGCTTCGGGGCTCCGCCCTTGGCTGACCCCTGTAAGGGGCTTTTCCTCGGGACCACATTAGGGACCCTAAGGCGAGCCCCTGGATTCCACCTTGTTTATGGCACGCTCCACGTACAAAGCATGGCGAGTTTCATGCGCTGTATATCGAGTTTTACCCCGCTATATGTCGAGTTTACAGCCGCTGCTATACAGTTTGAACTCTATGTGTCGAGTTGCATAAATCATTTGTCCAGAATAAATCATGTCCAGAATAAATCATGCCGAGTTTTAAAAAACTGGACATGATTTTTTCTCAAAAATGAGCAAATCGACATGATTTTTTTCTCAACATGAGCAAAACTCGACATGATTTTTTTTCTCAACAGAGCAAACTCGACATGATTTTTTTTACACATACACCAAAAAATCATGTCGAGTTTTCCTCATGTTGAGAAAATAAAATCATGTTCGAGATTTAATCTGGACATGATTTATGTCAAACTCCACCATATAGAGAGCAAAACGTGTATAGAGGGCAAACTGGAATATAGCGCTTGTAAACTCGACATATAAACGCTGACACACTCGACATATGCCGAGGAAAACTCG
Organism: Ophioderma brevispina; assembly: GCA_023653785.1. NCBI lineage: Eukaryota > Metazoa > Echinodermata > Ophiuroidea > Amphilepidida > Ophiodermatidae > Ophioderma > Ophioderma brevispina. The sequence goes on from JAMKCH010016156.1 coordinate 54,226, forward strand.
ATAACACAGCGCGTGGAAACTCGACAGGCGCGGGAAAACTCGCCATGATTTGATAGTGGAGGTGCCAAGTTTTTGCTCATGCTACGAGCTGGGGCGCCACGTACATATTGCCCCGGGCGCCACATCCAAACCCCTTTTTTTTTTAGCCTACGCCCATGATAAGGTGTTATTTTTAACGCGACAATCAAACCGTAAACGTGCTCATGGCGCTGTGCGACAGCCGATGAAAGGCGCTCAGCACATCAGAGAAGCCATGATACCCGAACAGATTTATGCCAAGAAGCTCGATTTTTAGAAGCAGAAGTAAACCGGAGAAAACCTGCGGGAAGAGTATTGGCATCGAGAAACCAAATCACATAAAGCCACAGAGTAACGAGCCCCTACCGGGGATCGAACCCGGGACTTCATTGTGGAAGGCGAGGGAAGATACGCTGCCCAACTCGTCCCCCATGAATTATATTCATCGAGAGTCGGTGAAAATACCAACATGCCGAAATACACATATATCGGTGAATATGCGCATGCGGAAATGCAAGCAGGCCAGTGAATATACCAACTGGCGGATATACACACGGATCGCATGTGGAAATACAAGCGGACGGGTGTATTTTCGCATGCGGGGATTCAAGCGGATTGGTGTATACCTATGAAGGCTGGATCACGACGAAAGATCGCATAAAAACCTGTTGCGAGTGTTGCGAATTGTGGGGCATCTGGGTTCATAAAATACAGCATGAGGAATGCCTGTTTAATAGTTGGCTCTGGTTACCTTGAAATTATGTGAATCAGTGCGCAGGGGGGAATTCTGCTAGTCGATTTCTTCATTGCGTCCCATCGCTAGGGAGCTTGTGCTTAGGCTATTTGATGGTAAGGGGGGACTTGTGTTCCAAAGTGGATATCATGCTCGTGCATGGCCTCCCGAAACAGGCCTACCATAACGCGTAGGCCTATTTTCACTTGGCAAGAAAACCACTTATGTATTTGGTTGATTTTGCAAACCTAAACAGCTATTTGGGTTTGATTTTGCTACCCTAAGCAAGTACTTTGGTTTAAATGTACTACCCTAAGTATTTTGCATGACTTTTTAAAATTCCTCCCTAAACAAGTATTTTCTTTCATAATTTTGTACCCTAAATGAGTAATATGTTGTTGTGCCGTCGCCATACATTGAACAGACTATAGTCTCTTATTGTACTCTGCCTTGATAAAGGAATAATCATTACATAATTTACATGATACATGATAGACGTTTTAGGTATTTTAGTGTATTCACTTCTTATGTTTAAAAGTATCAATTGCCAACAGCATGCTTTAAATTTTAAAAAGAAAGTCTAAATGACTTGATACTATGGACAAAGCATTCATCTCAAGGGCCTAACTAATATTAAGTCTTTTTAAAGTTGTCCCCAACATGTGTTTTGAATCACGGGTCTCGTCCAAAATCTAAAAGTGAAGCATTATTTGGATTTTAATGAGTAACAACATTAATATACACTACTATGAATTTTCAATAATACGATTAAGTATACTCAAAATTATCAAGCAAAATTACTGTAAATTTGACGCAATTCTGCCAACAAAACCCTGGAAACTACAGCTTTTACAGGTTTCATTCAAATTTGCTGATATTTGAATAACACAGTTTGAGGTAATACATTTTACAACAAACTGTACGCTGCGCAAATCAAATGTATTATTTTACAGTATATGGCACTGGCAATTGTTGGAGTGGCCTATAAAGTAGAGTGTTCGTCAGTAACTTTTATTCTTCCCACACTTCACAATTGCTCGGTAATAACTTACGGAAATAGTTTTTAGTGTTTTGAAAATAAATGTTTACAGTATATGTAAATTTTCGGTATATGTAAGCAGAATATGCTCCCTGGAAACCTTTTGTTCCTGTACATTTTAATATTTTTTTATACAATGCACGCATCTTTTCAGAAACAAAAACTTAAATCCACAACCATATTAATTAGATTATTATTGTGGGTGCCCACCAACGGGCAGGGTCATTAAAAAAATGATTAAAACCAGTAATTATGAATATTTTTGGTAAAAAATTTACATATTCAGAGAATTGAAGCAAATATAATAATATTGTTGGTATCAGGAGACTTGAACATTCCAGGGCACAGGTGCCTTGGACCTACCTAACTGAGGTTAATCCACTAAAACCCTAGCAACTGGAATGGAGAAGAAATAAGAACTAAAAAATAGGATGAAAACGAGCTATGGTGAGGTAGGGTTCGCCTCAAAATCTCACTCTGGAATAGACACAATCCAGCCCACCACCACGAATGGTCGGTGGTTGGTGGACGGGTATCGCCATACTCCGGTGTGGTTGGCAACTGGACCAATGCTGTACACTTTCCTCTATATCCTTATAGGTTAGGCTCGTGATTAGGCCATAAATAACCTATATGCTGCTGAACAGACCAGCTTAAGGGTCCAGGGGGCCGAGCGCTAATAAGCCTCGTCCCCAGAAGCTCAGTTTTTACAGGAGTGGTCAACATTTCGGTATCAGAAGAAAGCTACTTATTTTTTTCATGTACCTGTGAAATCTTAGAGCCAAAGGATGTTGGTTTGAAAAGTTATGAGCGAAAATGGACCCATTTTAGTCGACCATATTATTTTACACAGTACTCTATTGGGGCGTACAAAATCACGTTTTAGCTCTCGCATTTTAAAACGGATTGAAATATCGGCGCGAAACTTACAGATGGGGATTTGGCATGAAGGCCATTCTATCAAGATGAATGAAACCGTTCATATCTTTAAATGGGCCATCCCACTTTAAGGGCGGAAGAAACCACAGGTTCAACGGCCAGTGAGTTCCAGACTTTATAGTATCTGCTTGACTTGTAGACTCAACCTGATTACAGGAAAGGCGTGGGAGACAACCTGAGGATAAATCCGGAGTTGGAGGTTTTTCAGTCGGCGACGAGTCTACTCAGCACCAGTCGGCAACTCAGGCGACGCTTCTGGCACCAAATGGATCGTTTCTCTACGTTCCTTTGGATTTGTCTTAAGCGTGGAGAGGAGGATCATGTGCATGGGCAACATTACCGGACTCCATAGCATTGCCCTGGCATCGCGCCACTCAATGTGGGCGTTTATCCATAGTCGCTGCGACTGACGGAGGCCATGATGATGAAAATATAAAATCAGAAACCTTGTTAGATGGAGACAATGCCAGCTACCAAGATTGACATATTAAAAAATAATATAATTTGGGTTAATTATAGGTAGATCGGGTGCTATTCGGGGACAAAACTTTAAAAAGACTGAAACTTAAACGAATTGGATTCATTTAAACTTATTAGGCGCTAGATAAATTTCTGCCCTAATATAGGTCTATTGACCTTCTTTGAATTGAAGTGATGTGCGCAATTGTTACTTTAAAGTGGATTAAAATACACGAAAATGTCTATGAAGATATGTCCTTTATAGGTGTAGAGTACAAAAGAGGGCCTCTAGCCTGGCCATGGATGGTTACGTGCACAGTATATAAAACATACCATTTGGGTAGCAAAATTATATAAAAATACTTCTTTAGGGATGCATTTTTAAAAGTCACGCAAATTACTTGTTCAGGATAGTAAACTGTCAAACCAAAGTACTTGTTTTGGGCAGCAAAATAAAAACCCAAAATACCAGTTTAGGGTTGCAAAATCCACCAAAAACTAGCTTTGGGTGTTTTTTCTGGCAAATGAAATACGCCACTTTGGTATGATTTCAGGAGGCCACGCGAGCATGATATCCGCTTTGGAATACAAGTGTGCACCCCCCCCCCCCCGTACCATCAAATAGCCGAATGAAGAGGAAATCCTCTCAGAATTCATCTCACACTGATTCACATAATGTCAAGGTAACCATAACCAACTATAACGCGCATTCATCATGTTAAATTTTAGGAACCCAGATGCGCCATGTAGATCCACCTCTGCATCATGGTTGAAGGTTACCAGAGTGCCCGGCAAGCAATGTTTATCAGTAAGCTAGAATTCAAAATCTCAATGTCTGCACAGAAAGTAATATTGAGCCATCTGATGTGATTGTAACAGTGTCAGATGTTGCATAATATGGAATATGACACCAGTAGTTATAATGTGCAAGCAAGCAAGGCTACGTGTAACAATGATTATTAAAATTGTGTGGTTTTGAAATTTCAAGGTCAGAGCTATGGTCTTTGATTTTGAAAGTTGCTTAGCTGTTGGCATGCAGTTTTTTTTTGAAAAATAGCATTAGACACTATATCATTAAAATCGGACAATGTTGACCATTTTTAGACGAATTTGAATTCTAAAAGTGCGTTGACCCTTTTGACATTGTAGCCATATCTCTCTTAATAAGGTCGGAATGTGAACAAACTACATTTTGGAGTCATTATGATAAGACGAATAATTTGATAACCATGTGACCATTTGGGATTTTTCAATTCGACCCCTATTTTGACCTTTGTGACCCATCTCAACACAATGCCGGGACTTTCAAGCGGCAAGCCAAGTCAAAAAGGTTCAGATCCATCAGGGAACCCCAAACACTTTCAAACTTGTCTCCAGAATTTGGTCACAGGACCTGCAGGCTGATCTTCTATATACTAACTTTACTCAGATTGCAGCTGTGTTTGCGCTTTTGTTTCTTGAGTTTTCTCCGTTGTTTCGAATGGTGTTTTTTCGGGGTCCTCTCGATATTCGAACACGCGTTTTTGCATTACCTTTTCGAATCTTTTAAACATGTTCGCTATTCCAAAAAGGGTCGCTATTCCGAATTTCAAAAAGATTCGTTATTCGAATATTAAAAAAGGTAATTCGTTTTTCGAATAGATAGAGGGTTTGCTATATTCCGAAACCAGGATATGCCCTATTGTGTCTTATTCGAAGTTCTGAAAAGGTCGCTATTCCGATTTTGTAACGAAACAATGATTTGAAGCAGACAATTTATAATAAGATCAAGTTTTAGTGTCAAGGGTTATGGTAATAGAGTTTAGGGTTAGGTTTAGAGTTTATAGGGTAGGGTTTTATGGTTTAGGGTTAGAGTTGACAAAACAATTTGATTGTTGTCACACACACCAAAAAACACAAAAACTTGTAAGGTGTGACGTTTTGTGTGTTATTTAAGGGGTTTTTTTCTAAAGGTGAAATAACAAAGCTCACAATAAATAGTGGTAATTATTTTCGTTGGCATCATCGGCTTCAAGGTTTATTTCAAAAAATGTAATTCATCATTTTGTGCATTTGAAAAGATTTAGGCCCTAAATCTTGAGAAAAAAATAGTGGACACTCCCCATACTCAGACATTGCTCACACCGGGTTAGAGTCAAGACACTTCAAGCCCCTGTTATCACTTAGCACCCGGCTCATCACTCAGTTGAAAGCTCAACATATCCTTTCCATCCATATTTTCCAAGAAATCCATCAGTTCTATTCTTTTTAAGAAAAAGTTATGAAGAAAGACTTACCCAACAAGTAGTTGTGGAAAGCCTTGTAGGGCCTACTCTTCCAGGTTATTTATAATAATTCATTCATTATCACTATTTATTTCCATAAAAAACACAATAAAACATACATCAACACTCAAAAACATATGGAAGAGTAGGCTGGGAAGCCATAAAGGCCTGAGATTAATATAGTAACCTATACCCCTTAAAATTACAAAGCATTTCAGAAAATCAAATAAACAAAAAAAAGCGAAAACGACACATACAAGAAGACAAGGACGGGCTCAAGGCATGATGTAGTCATAGTTGTGACATACTGTCACTTACTATTACAACCATGGGCTTAAATCTTTATTCGAACTTAAACAAAAGCAGCAAATTTCAGCCCTTGAGAATGGTGGCCTGTAAAGGGTAAGCCTGTCGTGATGATGCTGGAATCAGCTGTCTGCTCTTTTGCACAACAACTCGCAGGGCGGACTTTATTTCGTTCACGACCAAAAAAACTCACTAAAACTAAATTGAGCTGAGGCCTAGAAAGGTACTACGTCATAAAAAGTGCGACGACGTCATCGTACCAACACTCATAGGCACGAAATCGCGGGCCGGGCCAGCGAACTCCTAAACTCGTGGCTTGCCATCCCGGCAATGGGAATGGGCGCCCGAGGCCCGGGGTTCGAATCCCGCCACCGACGTCTTCTTCTTTAGCTTTTATCCCTTACCATCCTTCCTCTCGGATAAATTAGTGGGGAACCAAAAATATCAACATGGGGGCACAGTACAAATGGTCTTCAGAGTTGAAACACTTCATTTGTGCGCTCTGTGTAGCCCTCATATATCTACTCTGCCCCGCCTTAGCTAGAGCAATGAAATCTTAAATATCTTCTTGTGAACCTAGATTGACAAGTAATTTTTTGCAAATTAGATTTGAAAATTACACCCTGTTTTCTAACTTCTAGCCCCCCACGCACGGTGTTCCACGGCGGTTCACATATGTCGCCGAATCATAACCGTCAAGGCGGGTTTCTCATCAATTATTCTTTAAAATATAAGTTAAATTTGAAGAATGCGCACCTGAATGATACCAAAAGCAAATGTCTTAGGACAAATATCCGCCACAAAAATACACAAATTACGCTCAAATTCAGGTTTTATAGGAACTATAGCGGAGTTGCACTTTCCGCGGAGGAGAGGATTTGGTACTGTGCGGTGACAGCAAGCGAGGTAATTTACGCGAATCCCATTTATGGTATAAACGCGCGCAGCAATGAAAGCCTCCCCCCCCCCCATATCCTTTAAACTTGATTGCGCAAGCTGAACTAGTAGCCTTATCTGGTGCACAATACGAACCCGGCCGGAAATAAAGATTTTTTAGAATTTAATTTTATTGTAGCAAATTTCTGGGAATGCCTCAAGTTTGAAAACGTCTATCTGTAACCATATGGCGCTGTTATGAATACGTAATCCATGTAAATTGGTTCTCATCGGAATGATGGCATTGTATTGAATCGTCGTCATTTTGTTTGCTATTTGCATTACTCGCACATAATTATATGACCCAGCACGAGTAAATGCTACTATTAATTTATTATAGGCCTAGAGCCAAAAATAGTCAGAGGGGTTGAAAAAAGATAATTTTCTTTGCCTTTGAAAACACTAATATGTTATCTTTCATGCAGTGTATGTTATTCTAAAAGTATTTATCGTAACAATTTTGTATTTTGTTGTTTCGATATCATCTTTCACGTAGCACAACTTACCCTATGGAGGTTATTAAGATCTCATTTTAATCCTTTAAACATGCATGAAATGATAGTACATATATCTCAATCTTTAATTTCACATCACAGAGACTAATTTACTGGTGCTAGGTCACATTAACATTTTCCAAAAAGTAACTCTCCACCCCTGAAATTTGTCAAGTTCAAACCATACATCGTATTATACACTATGGGATATATCTGGAAGCGGTGTTTATTTACGCGTATTTTGACACCTCATTTGTGGCAAACGGCTGGAGTATTGTTGAAGTTATGCCCATTTGACCGAACGCACCCCATGATTTAAAAGTTGCACTAAAACCTATTGACAATCGTACTGTTTCCAATGGAAATCAGTGCAATCCTCTTCTCTGCATGTCTGATTCTCATTCTCCATAGGATATACTGCAACATTCAAATCCTGGGGTGGGTTCGATCAAACCGATAACTTTCACAAAATAAAAAAACCTTTCTAATTTTCTTTTAGCTAGAAAGTGTACATAGTTGACCTTAATTTGTAGCAATTTGAGATAAATCAAAACAAAATAAAATGTTGTGATACACTGAGTTGAAGTGAGGCATGTCACACATCGTTTGGATTATTACACGAGTGCATTTCTGACTTGCAAGTTTTGAAAACACATACATTTTGATTAAAAACCACGAACCTGATTAGCTATCTTTATTTTTATTTAATATTTATAACCTGTTGTTTGGGAATCTCCTACTGTTCTTGATGACCTGAAAAGCAACCAGTTCTCGCTATGCAATGTCAAAAAGATGCTTGACACGATAATATGTCCCAGGTTTCTAGTTGCTTGAAGAAAGGGAAAGGGGTAAAAATAAATGCGAATTAAAATAGTAGTTATACCGCAGGTGTTTTGGAGGGTTGTGATTTCAATCCAAATCAGTTAAGAAATGGGTTTAGGGCCGACAACATGTGTTTCACATTTTGCTTTTATGTATCTGAAATTGTTATATAGATTGGTATCACATTTCCTCAATAAGGTCGATATTAAGTAACCCTATTATGCTTAAAACGGACTTCAATAGTTCCCTTATGTTTTTAAAGATCGGACTCTCCAGGTTTTGACCCCATTTAAATAACATGAGACACTTGCCGTTGTAACACATTTGAACAGAGGAGGCATATTGCAAGCTCATGATGAAATTAGAAATAAAAAAAGAGTGTAAAAATAAAAACAAAAATACAAAATTATATGTATCCCTTAAATCCCTAAATGCCTTTTTTTTCACTTTTCAAAAAATCACGGATGGGACCCTTTTCCTCGTACGTCGAAGCCGCAAATCAACGTCCTGAGGTTCATACTCAGTTCATATTAAGTTCATAAGTACGTTAACAATAACGTTCCTGAACTTTCTTAAGTACGTTGTTGTTAAATTTAACAACAACTATATGGCGCTATTATGAATAGTAATGCCTGTTTATAAGTTGGCTCTCTCCTCGGACTAAAGACATTGCGTTTAATCATCCTGATTCGTTAGTTATAACTTCTTTGCTATTTGCATTACACGCACATATATGCATAGAAGCATTAATTAGCATGGCATTGCAATCAAAAAATCCCGAAGTCGTTGTAGTGACCGGTGGTGCTGGATTCCTGGGGCAGCATATAGTGAAGCAGTTAATAGAACAAAAGGAATTCCCGGTCGGTGAAGTTCGAGTTTTTGATATCCAACCACTAAAATGGCATCCAGGACTGGAAGGTACGTTTAAAGCTGGGTTCATACTTCATTGGCAGACGTCTGCCGACGCTATAGCCTTTTGAACATGCTTTGCTCGCCAGATGCATGAACCATACGACTTGCGTGAAAAGCATGTTCGAAAGGCTAGCTTCGGCAGAAGCTGGCAGACGTCTGTCAATGAAGTACGAACCCACCATTATACATACACATTGATATAAAGGGTATTTTGCACTAAGTTTCTATTCTTGGATTCTTAAAAACGTTATTTCAAATGTTTAACTTCCAAACTTCCACACTATGAAACACAATGACATGAAAAAATATTCAGAAATAATGAAATGGACGCCGAATAAAATTACTTCCACAGATTTGAAAACAATTTCGATGTTTTCATTCTGTAAAATTTTTTTTAAAAGGCAAGAGTTTGTGGCGGTTCGTGGCAATTCCTGCCACGGAAAATCAAGGTGTTGACATCCTTGCCAGAATTTACAGTGGATGTAACTAGCATGATTTGTGATTCAAAAGCACTCAGACCGGGGTTCAGTTATTGTACTTCAGGCTTGCAGTAAGATATAAATTGTTGATCTGACACGAGAAAGGTTGATTAGCATCTTGTCATCTTGTTACTAAATCTTTGGATGTCATATCTTTTGCTGATGACACAAACCTGTTTTTCTCAGACAACCAATTTAACGCTATTGAGGATGTCCTTAACCATGAGCTTGAACATATAAATTGTTGAAAAAAAAAAAAAAAAAAAACACAGATTTGAAAACAATTTCGATGTTTTCATTCTGTAAAAATTTTTTAAAAGGCAAGAGTTTGTGGCGGTTCGTGGCAATTCCTGCCACGGAAAATCAAGGTGTTGACATCCTTGCCAGAATTTACAGTGGATGTAACTAGCATGTTTTGTGATTCAAAAGCAACTCAGACCGGGCTTGCAGTAGATATAAATTGTTTATATGAACACGAGAAAGTTGATTCCAGGCGTAATGTCAGATCCTGGGCTGAGAATTGAAGCTTAGAATTCAATAATATCAGTTACTTTACTTCTTTTTTACAGATGTAAACACTCAAATTGTTTTAAAATTGTGGAAGTGATTTTCAGTAATGGTCCATTCAATTATTGTCTAAATATTTTTTCATGCCATCAGGTCATTTTATTTCCTAAATTTCAGTTTGTATAATGATCGTTACTCTCCTTCATGAAAACACTATTGGTCCACATAAAAGCTTGAAACGTAAACATGTATGCTAGTGTTAGTTTGCGATCATTTGAATCAATTGGGATTAAAATGATTTTGGAGATTTTAAATTTAAATGTTTGTCCATTGAATTGAATTTGAATGTTGAAATGTTTTTTAATTCAAAGGATAGATTTAATTTAAAAAAACCAACATACTATTGAACGTTTTGAGATGAGACTTCGATGTTTTTTTTGCACCGGATCCTATAACTTTGATCCTGGTGCATTTGTAATCAAATGTAGTATCAATAACATTTTTCATATGCTCATGTTTGGGCCCATACATGTAAAGTGTTGCAGATAGGGTATAAGTAGCGAAATGCGAGATAATACAAAATGTGGAAATGCATTTTAAGCTTATAAATAAATCAATAGATAATATATACAATTCTATATAACTACTTCAATTCAGGAACCAAAAACAACCAAATACGATACCATGACGTTATTTGTAGGAAATTGTCTGACCGTCTCCCGCAAATAGACATATGGCGTCTCAAACTCCTACACTAAAAAAACTGATGGTGGTTGACTCCATTAACCGAATAACCAAAGATCAATATGCTTTTGCTTGAGTCAACTTGTGGGCAGTCATGAGGTGTAAAATAATCCGCTTATAAATCTGGGATCTTCCACAGGGAAAGGCTTCTTGATTTCATGTCGGAATTTAATACGCACGTATATAAATTACAGAATCATAAAAAGTACTGCCTTGTCTTTCGATTTCAAGCAAACCACTTGCATTTTATGGTTAGCACATCCATGTCAGCACCAAATAACGATTTTTTATGATTTTTTCGTATGTTGATCGGATCAGCAAATCGCTGCTTTTTTCCCTTATCTGCTTATTTACCGTAGCACCACTGTGGCCGTAGCACTAAACTTCAGGCCTTGTTGTCCACTCAATCTATGTTTGGTCGGAAACTAAAAAGGGGTCAAGCTGGCCATAAATCCGGTAGGATGCGTACCTACCCAAATCGAACAGGCCAACTCGACCCAATGGAACCATTTAGTTTCACGGAATTTGGGTGGGTATATAGTTACGATGATCACAGTCGGTCAACTCTACTCTCCCGCCCATTGCACATTAATCACCATCCCTATTAATTATGTTACAAGTTTTCACATGACTCATTGGGAATCTCGCCAAGGTCCTGTTCCTTTACTTGGCGAAATAGCACTTGCAATACAGAGCCAATCACCACTACCACCTAAAACATTGTGTAATAGTAATATTACATCTTTGTATGGTGTACTTTTTGATATTTAGACATTCATACAAGTTCCCTGATCTGAACTCACATCAGGCATACAACTATTTCTATTTTGTGGATGAAAATATACAAGTAAATTTAATTCTATTACCTCTGCTTGCCCCATTACTGCAAATGCAGCATTCTGATTGGTCGTTTTAACTGCCCATTATTCTCTGGCATAAGTCTCGAATGCTTTTCTCATTATAGCAACGCTGTTTTCGGTATAGAATCCGAATAAAGGGTTTGCAGTAATATTTATATGGGCTCATAATGTATCCTCGGCCGGAAAAAAATAAAATAATGGACTCGGTCCGGCTGCCCTCGTCCATTATTTATTTTTTTTCCGAACTCGGACACATTATTCGCCCATAAAGGATACTGCCTCACCTTTCTTTCTTTATTTTCATTCTTCCTCACGCGATCTGTGGTCACCCTGATCAGGGAAGTACGAACGCCGCATCGTACTCGTGGTTTATATGCACCTGCTCCCCACATGAGTAACCATACGGCGTGTGAATTTTGGAAGGACTCAGGGCCAAGGACTTGGAAGGGCCACCCATATTTGCCGTTTGCCTGTCACGTACCCCCGTCCGTGCATTCACCATGTTCACAATTTTTTTTAAATACAGCTACGCGCCTATGCACACGGGAATGCATAGCATTGCGATGCACTTTGTTTCGGGTTGGGGTTTTTGATTTATTTACCTTTTTAAAATTGACATAATATCTATATTTTAACTAAAATAGTGTTGAGAGTCAACTGAGCCTGCATGAATCCTGATCATACCTAGCAGCAGGATCAGTACTTCTTGTAATACCGTTAAAATGAACATTCACGATGTCAAAATGTTCCAACGTAAGCATGCTCATATACCTTACAAGAATTTTTGGTACGACGTATACCGGAATTATTGTCAGCTTAACTCGTTTGTGGAAACGCAATCACTATGAGCTGTAAAACTCAATTCCCTTGGCAACAGTTCAGTAGCTTTCATTCCCAACATATTTAGAAAATACACCCCCTGGATTTTAGGATGATATCTGATACCACTACCATATAAAGGTCATTTATGTTAGTGTATGTACAAGTACAAAACCCAATGAACTGCGTCCTTGGTGGATGGAGCATATTGTAACATAGTGAATGCCTCACGGGGACGTTTTCAAGCTTTGTAACGGTCCCTTATTCGTGGGGACCTTTTAAAGAAAGAAAGTCCGCGAAAGCTAGATTAAATATGTTCAGTTGCTTTTTTTATTCGTGGGGACTTTTTAAAAAAAGTTGAAGTCCCCAAACCTATTTTAATTAAATATGCATCAGTTCTAAATTTAGTAAAATTTGAATTTTGGCGGAAAAAAGTGGTAATATAATATTGCCCTTTTATTGTCTGTTTAATAATCTCTTCCTGCAAAATTGGATCTTTTACCAAGTGCGTGCGTGTGTCTGTGTTTGTATGCATGTGTGTTGTTTGTGCGTACGCGTGTGTTGTATGTACTTATATACTCTACCAAAGGATATTCTTTCAACATTTTGGCCTTATCATAGTATTCAATCTGTCCATCAGAGTGTGCCGGGAGTGTGGGATGTGTTATTTGTGTGCGTGTGTGTATGCGCGCGAGTATGATGTGCGTGTATGGTGTGTTCGTGGGTGTAAAAAAGAGTAGGCCTATTTTGTATTGTTTGTAATAAGCACGGCTTGTCACAGTGAGTAAATATAAATACTTTTTGTTTTATTTTTTTAAACGATTTCTCATTTTCTCGTCTTTTGCTTATCTTATTCGACAGTAAATGAAATTCCGATCCTACCTCACGATTACGCAATACCATGGAGACGTTTAACGCAATCTCGATGATGTGGCAATCTTCTTTCAGTGCGCGTCTGTCGTAATTCACAATGCGTCAATATTTTGTACTTGTCCCCCCCATCATTGCCTGACAAAAAAGCTATATGGAATCAACGTCCATGGTAAGTACCGTAAACGATGTAGCGAATAGAGTATGCTCTAATAAAACGCTACAAACTCATTTGTGAAGAAAACGATGCAAATATACGTAACTAAGTATCTTAATTACGACCATTTACCACACAAACATAAACCATCCGAACTGATACCCAACAGGTACCCCGATGACACTACTGGGCCAAATTTAATATAATTGCTTATCAGTGGCTGGTATTCTGAAATAGAGTCTAACTTTTTTCCTGGACGCTAACAGCCCGCCGCCATTCATCCAATACGCGACAGCGACCAAAAACAAAATCGGGTAGACGTCTTCACATTTCCGTCGGCCTTGGAAGCAGGAATTGGCCTTCTACTTTTGTCATCAAATAGCAGATCACGGGACGGTCATGATCTCAAATAACCGGTCATACATGAAGATAGATTATTAAGTATAAATTTCTACAGTTGATTTTTGAATTGGACTCTATTATTAGTTTTTTGCGGGCCAATTTTGGCAAATTTTAAGAAGTGGTGACGTCCCACGACGACGCACGGCATGTTTGACGTATTATTTTTTGCCCCAGGGGAACCACACTCAGATATATACGCGCTACCTATCCGCTTTACTAAACACGTGGAAAAAGATCGCATTTTCGCCATCGACGTCGTTTTTGGGAATATGGTGTACATTTTGCACTGTTTTGACATTAATGGTGTGTTTTTGGAACAACGTTCATTGCCATTTTGGCCTAAGTAATGGTTTGGACCTTAATTTAACCATCCCGAATTTGATCTTAATCGACCCCGGAGCGTTCTGTAATATCCGCCTCATAATGATTTTTATATCCTAACCACAAAACCTTGTGACTTTGTATATATCGGCCCTTTACTGCGTGACTAATATAAACGCGATTGTCGAGATTAATTTGCAGTCTTCGATAGTTTCAGGGGGTACGACATGCCATCCTAACACAACAGTGAATTCTAACATAATAAAAGATATGGGCCTAAAGATTTATCGTTGTGAATATAACTCACACTTCTCAAACCTGCTGCAAAAATGAATGCCTACCAAACCTAATACCCTTGAACATAGGCGCCATGGTACGAGCTACGCGCTCTGAGCCAGGCGCAACCTATACCTGCCTCTAACCCCAACCAACCACCGTAGTCACCACACAGCCAAAAAATAACCATTGCACATCTGGGTTAAACCAGGGTTAGTCCTACTTAGTCCTACACGAGTGTGCCTTTTTTCTTTTCAACATACGGCCCATCCATTAGGAATTTTCTCATCTGTTATAGTACACCTTTAGAGTATGTTGAAAGGAAAAAAGGTCCACTCACATAGGACTAACCCTGGTTTAAACCCAGGAATAAAGTTAGACTCCCTTTCAGAATACCAGTCATAGGGTTTTATAAGGTGTAATTAGACAACAAAGATATGGTAAGAAAATCATTACCTTAACACTCGTCTCGTCTCTAGCCTCTCCCGTGAGAAGGGATAGAAGTAAAGAGAATTGCGGATCTTGGGTGGAATCGAACCAGGAGGTCCTGGGACTTCAATCCTGTGACTACAAGCCACGAGGGTGTCACTGGCCCGGCCAGCGATTTCGTGCCCATCCCGGGTTCTTAGAAGTGATAGAAGTGACACGAGCACTAAGTTTTCATGAGCAATAATAGTTTCAAGCGGCAGTAATAAAACTGACGCCCTGTATAACACGAAAACATTGCGCAATTTATACTTAGGGTCAGAAAACAAGAAAATATTTTTTGGCTAATTTCAATGATAATAAATGTCGACATTTACATAGCGCCTTTCACAATGTATCAAAGCGCTTTATACATTTATTCCGCTGCCACTAGAATATGTCAACTGCCTTACAAATGCCCAAGGAATACTCATACATTTGGGCGGTGCTCAATGGACAATTTCTAACAGCTCCCCATTTAACACCTGGTTGGAGAGAGACAAGCGAGGTAAAGTGCATTGTCCAAATGCACAACACATTGGCCTCAGCGGGACTCGAAGCCAGGACCTTTGGGTCATGAGGCGGTCGTTGTATCCACTGGACCACATGTGCCCTCTTTAATGATTTAAAAATTTCCCCAGTCTGACTGATACTGGTGAAAAACTATTGAAACACGATTGCCAAAATACTAAACGATTTTTACATACCTGTTCGTTAAATGTTTCCCAACCAGGCCCGTAACAATTGGGGTTTTCTCCAAATTCCCGAATTAAAAAAAAAAAAAAAAAAAACTAAAATGGCTCAAAAGCCCAAAATGGATTTTGCGTAACGAGCGAGCAAAATTTAGGCTTTTTATGCATTTGGTTCGAAAAAAGGTTAACATTTCGGTAGAAGATCTAAATTACCGTTATTGGAAATTACACTATTTTGCAGCGGGATTAATCCACTAACCCCGACGGATTTTGAAGTCAATAATTTATTCCAAAATTACCATGATGTTACTAAGATGTATTGAAGTAAGGTTTAAGAGGAGATTTTGAAATGTAACTGGGACAGAGACCGACATTGTAAATGCACGTAGCAGTTCCCCAAATTACCATTTGGAAATCCCAATGCCCAAATCGAGCAGGTCGTGTCTATACCCCCTGATAGTTTGGGTTATGTCGAGAAGGTCAAATAAGGTTAATGCCAATTGGATTCGGTTGCCCTAGCTATGACCTATTTGTCACATAACATGATAACTATGCATTGCTGATGCTACAATTTGGAGATGGAGCAACTTCCGATTTTGACCCCTGTACAAATTGAAAGTGATCTTTTTACAATTTTAGCCATTTTGTACCCTGTAACTCCCAATAATGGTCATGGATGGTACAAACTATACATTTTTGGAATCCTTATGACTAGACGGACAATATGGCAATGGCATACATTTCAACATGATTGGTGCATTTAAAAGTTTGACACCTGTGTAACCTTCAATTTGCCCCTATTGAAAACGTGACACCACAATTTTAGAGCACTAACTACCTAACATTGATATAGAGGATCCATACTAACTACCAAAGGTGTTAAACCTTTTCTGTAGTGCGGGATAAATGATGTTTGACCTATAGGTCCATGCTCCCGTTCTATAAGGCCTACATGTGCTACATCTTCAGGTAGGAAGATAATGTTTTGGTTGATTTTATTGAAATTCAGAAATTATCACAATCAACTCCAATTTACTGCTTTAATCATTGCCATCAATATCACATTTTTAATTCTTTACAAAATCATGATGAGCATTTTGTGGGCAAGGATATTTTGTTCAATACTCGAGCAAAAACAGGATAGGGACACGAAAGTGAGATGCTATACCTTACCACATTCGCGGAAGACACTCTTATTATCGCAATTATCGCTCTACAATGTGCAAGGATTTATCACAATAGAAAAACAATGGGAATAACCCATAAACCCATTTCACACCAGACAGAAAATAGCATCTGGCGTCATTTGAATGATGAACATTAGCGTGGTTAATTAAATTAAGACACACTAAAATGAATACCTTGCATACGTGTACATGAGGGAGCGACCCAACCATTGAATTCAGACAGCTAAACATCTAAATATATAAACATAAGGTGACCAAACGGCAGCATGTGCATACTATATTTATTAAAAAAATCTAATACAACTTAAAGCTTATAATAACTTAAAAGGACTTTCTGCTGACTTAAAAAGGCGTGATTATCAAGAAGGGGAGAAGAAGAAAATAAAACCACACTGCCAAACAGTTTCCTGCTAAAGGACTTGAACTACCCCACCAACTGCCCCCCCCCCTCCTTACCACAGCCAAAAAAGGCGGAGAAGAGGGGTCACCAAACGATCCGGGTCTAACACACGTGTGGAATTATTAACACACTGCAAAGAATAATAATAAAAAAAAAAAACTCTTGGCTCTCTATAAAATTAATAAAACTCACACACACTCATAAAATGGTAGGAGAATTTATGGCAATCAAGTTAAAAAGCAAGTATAAACGGAAATAATGAGCAGCAACACGAAATCCCGGAATTTATTTGCAGACCCCGAGTCTGATGATACTCGTGAAAACAACTATTGAAAAACACGATGCCAAAAATACAACTGATTTTTTTTTTTTTTTTTTTTTTTTTTAAATGTGCAACTTTTGGTGTGGGGTTTTTTCCAAAATTACCGAATTTTGAAAAAAAAAAAAAAACAAAATGGCTCAAAAAGCGCCCAAAATGGATTTGCGAATGAGGAGCCAAAAAATTAGGCTCTTATGCTATTGGTCGAACAAAGGTTAACATTTCTGGAGAAGTCGGTTTAGTAGAAATAGAAGATAGAAGAGTGATCTAACTTAACCGTTATTGGAAATACACTATTTTGCAGAGGGATAATCACTAACCCCGATGGATTTGAAGTCAATAATTTATCCAAAATTACCATGATGCTTACTAAGACGTATTGAAGTAAGTTTTAAGAGGAGATTTTGAAATGTAACTGGACAGAGAGACATGGTAAATGCACGTAGCAGTTCCCCAAATTACCATTTGGAAATCCCATGCCCAAATCGAGGCCAGGTCGTGTCTATTACCCCCTGATAGTTGGGTTATAGTCGAGACGGTAAAAGAAGGGTTAATGCCAAGTGGATCGGATGCCAGCTATGACCCATTGCCACGTTTAACATGATAAATATGCATTGCGAGCTACAATTTGGAAGATGGGCACTTCCGATTTTTGGCCCCCTGTACAAACCTTGAAAGGATCTTTTTTTACAATTTTAGCAAGTTTGGACCTGTAACTCCCAATAATGGTCATGGATGTTTTTGTTTTCTTGTACAAACTATTACACTTTGGAGATCCTTATGAATCAGACGGACAATATGGCAATGGCATTACATTTCAACATGATTGGTGCATTTAAATGTTTGACACCTGTGTAACCTTCAATTTCCCCTATTGAAAACGTGAACACCACAATTTTAGAGCACTAACTACCTAAAATGATATAGAGACCATACTAACTACCAAAGGTCAGTGTTAAACCTTTTCTGTAGTGCGGGATAAATGCTGTTGACCTATCGATCCTGCTCCCGTTCTATAAAGGCCTACATGTGCTACATTTCAGGTAGGAAGAGATTAAGGTTGGGATTGTATTGAAATTCAAAATTATCAAATAACTCCAATTTATGCTTTAAATCTTGCCATCAATATCACATTTTAATCGACAAATCTCTGATGCGCATTTGTGGGCAGGATATTTTGTTCAATACTCGAGCAAAAAACAAACAGGAATGGACACGAAAGTGAGATGCTATACCTTACCAAATTCGCCGGAAGAAAGGGGACACTCTTATTATCGCTAATACGCTATACAATGTGCAAGGATTATCACAATAGCAAAAAACCATGGAAATAACCAATAAAACCCATTCACACCAGACAGAAAAATAGCATTGGCAGTCATTTGAATGATGAAATAGCGTGGTTAATTAGATAAGACACCACTAAAATGAATTACCCTTGCATTTACGTGTCCACGAGGGAGCGACCAACCATTGAATTGCAGACAGATAACATCTATTATAAATAAGGTGACCAAAAAGGCCAGCTGGCCTACTATATTATTAAAAATCTAATACAACTTAAAGCTTATAGAGAATTTAAAAGGCCTCTTCTGTGAATTAAAAAGGAGTGATTACAAGGAAGGGGAGAAGAGAAAAATAATAACCACACTGCCAAACAAGTCTGCTAAAGGAACTGACACACCCACAACCCCCCCCCCCCACCCCTTACCAGCAGCCAAAAAAGGCCGGAAGAGAGGGTCCAAACGGCAATCGGGTCTACACAGTGTGGACTTATTAAAAACACTGCAAAGAATAATAATAATCAAAAAAAAAATCTTGGCTCTTATGAAAATTAATAAAACTCACACCCACTCATAAAATGGTAGGAGGAATGATGGCAATCAAGCAAAGGCAAGTATAAAACGGTATAATAATGAGCAGCAACACGAAATCCCGAAATTTTATTTATTTGCCAGACCGAAGGCAGTAAGGTACCCAGCCAAGTGAGCATGTTAAGGAGAATGCAGGAAAAGTGTTGATTCGTGCTTCTGAATCCCCGAGCGTAGCGAGGGGATTTAGGATAGCAAAATCAATAACATCGAGTGCTTTCTCGACTTTATCCTCTCTTCTTGTTACTTTGACAGTTGGTAGTGGCCATTTGCTCCTAACGGGAGACTTAAATGTACATGTTCCGAAGTGTGACTGAGACCCTTGAGCTCAATATTATAAGGCTGCATGACTGAATAACAACTAGTTGTGGCACAACTCACCTCGGGAACCACTATCTGGATTCTACTTATACACTTGGACGCAATGACAATCTTTGTGAGTATTATCTCAACTCATAGTCAATTGCCGTGTCTGACCACTAAGCTGGTCAAGTGCTCATCATCGAATCGACCTGAACCATGCATTAAAAAACCATGCAGACTGAACAATTCGCAAACATCAAAGAGGACATTCTTCCGCTATGATTACGAACTCGCATTTGTTTGCCCCTTCAGATGCTGAGGGTGCTTCTCTAGTGAATGCGAATATTAATAACATCCTATCTAAGACCCTTGATGTAAAGCTCCACTCGTAAATCGATAGTAGTTCTGCGTCCTAATGCACCTGTAACAAGAGGTTCTTCGTGCTGAGAAGAGGGAACGGCGTCGGATAGAGCGCAGAGTTTCACAGAACTGGGCTCACAGTATGCAAAAAGAGGATTACAAAGATCAGTGTTTTAAATACAACTCTCTTCTTTCTAAAGCCACGACAGCGGGAGTCATAACAACCAGAGGACTAAACTGTGATAAACGGGACTGTTCCGTGTAGTCAGAATTGAACTTTCTCCCGAGTGGAAAACAACCGCTACTACCCATGAAGTCCAAAAGATCTTTGCTGACAGTTTTTTTTCTACAAGAAGATCAAGAAGATGCGTAACAGTCTACCTTGTACTGCTACATCCGTCTAGTCGTGTTTTGAAATAACAAGTCATGCCCAAAGCACCTTCAGCTCTTTTCTACATGTTGAAGAGGATGGTCTGAAATCCATCCAAATCAGCATCGATCAAGCTTACTGCACATTAGGACCCTTTACCAGTGGTCTTTTAAAACTTTGTCTAGATGATCTGGACCAGTCCATAACAAGAATGCCAACTTTTTCTTATCTTCGCGGCATATTTCCCCCAAGTCTCAAGCATTGCAATCTGTCATCCGCTGCATGAAGAAATCTGGCTTGGGACACCAACATCCTCTCAAAGTATCGCCCTATATCGAATCTTGCCATTCTCGAAAGGTGTGGAAAGAGTAAGTGAATCAGTTGCAGACTTACCTCCATCGATAAGGATTCTTCATGCTCCGATGCTGGCAGTCGGCATAACGGCAATATCACAGTACTGAGATTGCACGTGTTAGGGTGCAGAATGACATCTTGAATGCTCTTGACAAACAAAAGAGGCTGCTACTAGTGTTACTGGACTTCAGCGCCCTTCGATCAATAGACCACAAACAGCTCATAACCCGTCTAACTGAACAGGTATGGGGATAACTGGAAAAGCATTTAAGTTGTGGTTATCGTCATACTTAGATGGCCGAACTCAATCTATATCAGTCAGAGGTACTTCGTCAGATCCTGTGGCGGTTGGTTTAGATGTGGAGGTACCACAGGATCGGTTACTGGAACGATGATTCATCTTGTCAGGTGCCCCACTACAGGATATCATCCATCTGCCCACGGTATTCAAGATGTGTTTTACGATGATGACAACCAGCTCTACCTGACTTTACACCTCGGGATCGTGAAGCAGCCATAAAAAAAAGATTTGAAACATGCATTGCGAACATAGATCTGGTGTAAATCCAACAGCTGATATTAATGACACGAAGACGGAGATGTTGTTACTTTCGCTCTCAGTTTAGCAGATCGGCCTAGCAAACCTCTCAGCCAACTATGATTATTGGCAATTCTGTTATACAGCCGGGTCAGCGGTGAAGCACGGAACATCGGTGTCATCTTAGACTCATCACTAGAATGAGAAATCATGTTAACAGCTTATGTAAAAGCTGCATGGCCTAATAAGGGAAAAATTTGGGATTTTCGACAGTACCTTGATGAAAACATCTACCAACAGATTGGTCCACGCCTTTTTTACATCTAGGCTAGATTTTCCTGCATCATGATTTATGGGCCTTCTAGAAAGAGAATTGACCAAGGGTTTTTAAGCGAGTTCAAAATGCAGGCACGTCTTGTCCTTAAAATCGTCGAGACGAGACCAATCACACCAGCTCTCTACCAACGTTACCGGGCTTTCCAATAAACAGAGGGCAGTTTTAAAGATTGCTTATCACCTATAAGGCCATCAACGGCATGTCACCTGCCTATATCTCTGAGCTAAGCCAGTTGTATTCACACCGAGAACCTTGGAGATAATCTTCTTGCTCCCAGATGAGGTAAATCCAGCCACTCATCAACAAACAGTCTATGGTGACTTGATAATCTTTTGCTTACGTCAGCAGCACTCTTGTGGAATAACTCCCTAACGTATCCGCTGTAGCTCAGTCAGCAAACTATCTATCAAGCCACGTTCTGAAGACAGTCCTAATTACACCGCCATTTTGGCTCATGTACGTATCCTGTTTCTGATGCATTCCAATAACACAATTATAATTGCAGATGCATTTTTTCTCTTGTGATTACCTTCATCCAATCCAGATGCCTAGGATAGTTTGTTTTCCATCAAGTTTAGGTAGGGTAGAGGAATCTGAATTCAAGACTTAACCGATGTCTCCCTGGGGTACAAACACACAGATCCTCACAGCTGACGATTGAGGTGTATCCCCATATGTATTAGTATGGGAGGAACGGGCGTTGTCTTTCTCTTCTATCGTTTGGTCACAAATATCACTATATCTATTCGCTTAGGCGAAATTCTTTTTTTATGTAATTAGAGTTCGTGACGTTAGTGCGAAATTTTTTCGCTTAAAGTTATCACTTGTTTGCGATTTTCCTTCAAAAGATATGAATATTAATTTATGCAATGAAGGATCAATCTCATGGCTAACAGAAACATGAATATTACTTATTAGCATAATAAGAAAGTGGTCATTATTGCCTAATGAATTATTAAAATTTTTCGCCCTATGGTTCAATAGAGGAATATATATATATCTATATATATATAATTATATATATATATATATATATATATATATACTATATATACATGTGTGGTGTGTGGTGTGTGTGTGTGGTGTGGTGCTATTTATATATAGATGTGTGGTATATATGTGTTTGAAATTCTACTTAAATATTTGAAATGAGGATCATTGATGTATATCAGTGTTTTAAAATTAGAATTTTATCTATTTGTATTTGTCGTATTGATAATATATAATTGATCCATTTCTATGTGAAGCGCCTAGAAACCTCTGCATTAGGCGCTATATCAAGATTGTTATATATTATTATTGTTTATTATAGGATGTAGGTTTTGCAGCTGGAATAAACTTGCATATTTGTCCTGCTTGTGTTTTCCCTCCAAACACATAAAATGGATTCCGATGAAAATTATCACTCAAAAATAAATTATTGAGTATTGACAAAGTGTGTACATCCACCCTTGCAAATCGAGAAGCTTATTAAACGGACTTATAACCATGCTTCAAAATGTGAATCAGGGTCCGCATTGAAACATGGGATATAACTGTGGATTCGAACTTTTCCCATCAATTGAGAGTCTGAAAAGCCGCAATTTTTCGAGTCCACGTGCATCGGTGCATGTAGAATGCAGCATTCGTACTGCTCCTTGCAGTGGTCATTGCTATATGCACATGCATCTGAGACGTCTGTGGTCTTGGGATGGTCAGAATTTTGCTACCCAATGGATATATGATGGATATACGTTATCTGGGAATTACAATTAAACTTGTCTTCGAAAGCACTTTTCGGGAGTTGATTTCTGAAGAAATACGGCAACAATAATATTTCAAGAAAACCCAGATAATCAGTCACGCAGATTAATATACTTTTGGGTAAAATTCAAACGAGCGATAGGGACAAGTTGCATTGTGGAATTCTACATTCCTCCGGAACATGGGTAGCAAGGATTACGACTGTCAAAATGCGTCCTAAAGTTGCGTGACTTCTGTTAGCCAAAAATTGTCTCAGCTTCAGCGCTAAGGCCGAGACAACCAAAATGTTTTAAAAATCGTTGGTTTTATACATGCTATTTGAAATGTTTTCGAGTTGTTTTATGGACAAATTAAAAAAAATGGCCGATAACAATGAGCTCACAATGGAAAATACAAGACAAAAAAAATTACGGGTAAGCACAGAACCTTGTTTGAACTTCATAACACAGGTTTTTTTTGCGGGCAAAAGATTAGACAGCTGAGATAAAGCTTTGCCATTATTAGCTAAAAAAGAATAAAAATGTCAGATAATGTATATGTGTTTGCAGGAGTATGAGTAAATTTCTCAGAATAATTAATATGGGCAAATTTTTCCTGAAGTCCACCTTCATTTTGTGACCTCCTTCGGTCCCTAAGAATATAAGATTCTTGTAAAGCGCCGTTAATAGGACCCCTAGGTAAAATAAATTAGTCAACTTTCTAATTCACATTGGGCTACCAACTGTATAACAAAGAACATCATTTGATCTAAACTAGTAAAACCGTGTTTTTAAGAGTGTAGAAGAACTGTAGTATTTTATATTTACCAGGGCAAATTTTGATGTTTCCGCTAGAGAATGGATACATTACATAGGCCTAATTATTTCAATTGATAAACGAAACAAGATGAGTGTGAAAACAATGAACCAATTATAACCAATTATAATAATAAGTAACCGTTAATTGCAACAGTAAGGAGGCAATGTAAACCCGCTTGACAAGTTAACTCTAAAACTATACCTTAATACAACACCTAAACAATGGAACCTGACTTTACATGATGGTTTTTTAAGTGAAAAAAAGTCTTTACATGAAATCTTTATGTAAGCCTATAGCATAGGCTTAAATTTTACTCATTATACAGAAGAAAATACATTGAAATAAGTTTCAAATAGAAAAACAAACAAACAAAACACAAACAAACAAAACAAAAAACAAAGTAAATATAATGGTAACTATGGTACTAGGCCGACTATGAGCCCATTTCAAGCTTGCTCGATTTACGTCACTGGGCAAATTGAAAAATAACACCCACTGAAGTAAACAGGGACGATGATACATAGGGGAAAGTTGGTGTACAATTGCACTTGAAACAAAAAAATGATAAACCTACCCGTGTACAAATGGTGTTAAAATAGAACCGTATTTCTTAACGTGGCAACAAAATACGGACCGAAATGATTTTCTAGAAGGAAGAAACGAAAAAATAATTTGACCAAATTAAGCATGTATACTAGAAAAAAATATTAATCTAAAAACGGAGAAAATGTTCTACCGTTATCTTTGATGCTTATTACAATTTTCTGTTGTTGTTTTTACACAATGTAATTGAACTTTTCCATTTATAATGTAGAATTATTTTTTTTACGATCCCACACTTTTTTGCACTGAATTAAGTTGTACTGTAGATCTCGTGCAGGAAAGGTGTGGAGCGGAGCGAAAATAAGCAACAGGACAAACAAAGAAATGAGTCATAGCAATGTTTTAATGCGTCTGCGGAAACCCATGCTAGATATAAAAATGCTTGCTTAAATTAAACCCACCAAGGCCCGTATTCCAAAAAAGGGTGTTTAGCACGATTTTAAAGCTAAGCGAACGTTATATGTGAGGATTATCGATAACGTATCGCTTGGAAAGCTAAGTAAACGCAATTCCAAACGGAGTTTAATTTTTAAAGTTAAGTACGTAATTTTAACTGTTGCCAAAGGCGTCGATATTTAAAATCGGACACTGTTAAAGAATGTGCATTAAACGGCGTTTTCGTTTTGCCACTGGCAGCTGTGACTCACCACAACAGTTAAAACGACGTGTTTTATCTTTATTTACACGTCTCTAGCTCCCTTTTTCCAGTTATTGCAAAGTTTTGAAGGTCCCGGCCTCTGACAGGTTTTAAAACGACGTTTTTAGAAACACTTTAACAGTGTACGGGGTAGTTTAAAGAAGCAGAAGTTGCAGTTGTGTGTTTCGTCAAGTGTACGACGGCTCATTGCACAGGAATGTTGCATATCATAGCGCAAAAAGAGGTTCTATATAGGATAGAGAAGGCAAAACGTACGTAATCTTTAGAAACCTTCATTGTCTCGCATGTTTCAGACACATAAGAAAAATAGGAGTACAACAATAGGAAAGCAATGGCTGCCTCCGCTTCTTCCCATACTGGGGTGCCGCTTTGCATATGATACACTAATCGGTAGTGATTAAAATTAATGTATTGTGTAGAGGTGGCCAGGTGTATAATAGTGCACCTGGATCATTGGGCTCAGATACCTCTTTTTTCTCATAATGCAAGCGCGCTTAGTTTCGAAAAGAGATTCATGAGGCGGGTTATTTTATTAAATCAAGACGAATGGACGTGTCATTCACTTCCTTGTGTGGCCATGGGTAGGACAAACTTTAACCACCCAATAGCACCCAAAATCCACAACTGATATTTTGGCGATGTGGTATCGAATTGATCATTAGGTGTGTATACAAGCACCCACAACAATAATTTTCGTGCAAATTCCCAAAATTCAGCCAGCACGGGACGACTGAATGGGCTTACTCCCTTGATCTCGCCCAGTTCGTGTGATCTTAAAGATACGGAGGGGAATAGCCATGGAGACACTTTTGTTCGCTCAACCATATGAAACACAATAGGGACTTTAACAATTCCAGTTAGCGTCTTTAAAATAACAACATGTACTTGTGTTTTCATTAAGTAAGCAAATGGTTTAAAAATATGTAAACGCGTTTAGCTTAAACGCTTAATTTTAAATTACGGCGCTTTTACACTAGTTAAATGTAGGAGCGTCCGTATCGGGGATACCAGGGCCCCGGATCAGCTTACTCAGTTGAAAATCGAACACCACCACAAGCGGGGGGGCCCATGACTAAGAACATGTGGACAGCTAAGAAGGAACCTAGTTATTTTTCGAAGCATTTGCAAGTATAAAATCAAGTTAACTCTTAAAACGCCTTAGATGGGAATTGCGGACGTAAATGGATCAGCTTCATTCACAGATAACGTTCCGCTTTAGTTTTTAATAATCGCGCTAAACACCTCTTTGGAATACGCGGGCAATGAGGTATACCCCGTATTCCAGAATCTTGCTTAGCTAAACGCGATTTTAGCTTAAAATCGCTCGTCGTAATTTAAAATTGCGTTTAAGCAAAAAACGCGTTAAATGTTTAACCATTAGCTTGGAAACGAATCGTCAAACTACGAGTAGAAAATAGTCATTGCACCCAGAGAGAAGGAAAGACACAAGATACGAGGGTGTGGAGCAGGTCTGCAAAGAGTAGGAACCATTATTTCACCCTTGGCTACACCATTATACCAGGAACTAGAAATAAGTTAAGATAGGCTTGGAGTTCATAAACCTCGTAATTCCTCATCTCAAATATCCACAGCAAAAATATAGAAAATAAGCACCCCTTAAAAGTAAAATACTAATGACCTAAACAAATGTTGAGTAGCTTCTCACGCTACAAAACTCCTTAAGTAAACTACCAATTCCCCAAAATGTGAGTAATATACTCGCGCTACTCCTGCTCTTTTGGCACCTATTACGTAAAATACCTAATGACCGAAACAATGGTATGTGTAATTTACCCCTTACATTACACCCAATGTTTAATTTACCCTTACTTACCCATTAGTAAACTACCTAATTACCCAAATTTGGAGTAAGATACTCCGCTACTCTAGCTCTTTTGGGCACCTATTAAGTAAAATACTAATGACGAAACAAATGGTATGTGTAATTTACCCTTAAACTTACACCCATGTTATGTACCCTTAAATTACACCCAATGTTAATTTAACCCTTAATATTACCCCCATGTGTATTTACCCTTAATTACACCCATCAAATCCGAGTAAATTGGGATGAGGAATAACTCGGCAAAAACCCTGGTGAATAAAGTTCAGCAAATTTAGATATGAATGTACACTGTATGACTTGCCTGTACCATGAGCATTGCAGTTCGTTATCCAAATGATAGTATTAAATTTAGGTTAGAAGTAGGGCAAAATGCCCGCTACAATCCTAGAGGTAAGGTACCTGAGGGAATAACCAGTAACGACTGTTGTTTTTTAAATAACATAACCCATAAATGATACTAATTTAGGTTGTTTACTACCTGAAACTGTATTAGACCGTAAATTTTAATTATACATTTAATAATAGTACCCAACTAAACACTTTTACAATGGCAAAAACGTGTCAGCCAAATGAAGTAAGTTTGAAAAATGAGGGGAAAACAAAGCACAAGCATTCCTGAATTTACCTCAGGGAGGGAGTGCGGTAAACAATTTTGAACCTATCCATGAGAGGCAGATTGCGATGTGACAGTAAAACAAAAAAGAAAAAATTACCCGACGTGACCGAGCCTTGTCATTGGCGTATAGCCACAGAAAGCACCCACCGGATCGGTCAAAACAAAAGAAACGGACGCCCAAATATGCATAAAGGAAAAGGATGGAATAGACATTCTTCTCCGGGCAAATGCATTTTAGTTGGCGTACAGCTGACTAAATGTTATTATTTAAAGACGCTAACTTGAGTGTACAAAAGGCCCCATTGTGTTTTAATGGTTGAGCGCACAAAGTGTATCATGGCTTTTCGTAGCGTTTAAGGCGATACACCAACTGGTCCAGAATTATTATGCACCATAGCTGTTGTTAATTGGACAGTGCAATGGGCCGTGTACTTGACGGAAACATGCACTAAAACACTTCTTAAACTAGCCCCGTACCTAGTTTAAATTTCGATGCATTGGCGGAGTTAAAATTGCGTTTTCTGGAATTACGTTACTGAAGCGATACGTTTACCTCGCATATAGTGGTTCGTTTAGCTTAAAATCGCGCTAAACACCTTTTTGGAATACGGGCCTTAGTGTTTGGCGACCATTTTAAATATTTCCGTTTCTTTGAAAATGCTCAAGTTTTCTCGTCTGGCATGCATCGGATTCAGATTTAGCAGGATAAATGGTCTAGAAACCGTCGAAAAACGTTATAATATGACAAGGTCAAATGGTTTGTAGCTTGCGCTAAATTCACATAAGTCAAGGGCGTGACCGGGACTGGAGGCCGGACCTATTGGGTGAAAGACTTCACCGATTCGCCAACTCTTCCTCCAATAATCTGAAACTATGTCACATCAAAAGCCGTTAAGAAATTATTTGCGGCCGTGTCCTACCCCCTGATAGTTTGGGTTATGTCGAGAAGGTCAAAGAAGGTCAATGTCAATTGGATTCGGTTGCCCTAGCTATGACCTATCTGTCACATAACATGATAACTATGCATTGCAGATGCTACAATTTATTCCTTATTTTGACACATTAAGCGAGATGAACAATTTGTTTCACTTTTTACCAAAATTGGAGCAACTATCGATTTTGACCACTGTACAAATGGAAAGTGATCTTTTTACAATTATAGCCATTTTGTAACTACCTGTAACTCCGAATAATGGTCATGGATGGTACAAACTTTACATTTTTGGAATCCTTATGACTAGACGGACAATATGGCATACATTTCAACATGATTGGTGCATTTAAAAGTTTGACACCTGTGTAACCTTCAACTTGCCCCTATTGAAAAAGTGACACCACAATTTTAGAGCACTAACTCCCTAACATTGATATAGAGGGTCCATACTAACTACCAAAGGTGTTAAACCTTTTCTGTAGTGCGGGATAAATGATATTTGACTTATTGGTCCATGCTCCCGTTCTATAAGGCCTACATGTGCTACATTTTAGCTAACGTTGCATATAATGTCAATAAGGTCAGAAGACTCCAAAGGACTGAGCCAGGTAGGTGGCACAAGGAGATTAGGCATCTTGCTAATATGAAAAAGTCAGATACAACCATTGATATCTCTGATGTTGAGGCTACTGACCATGTGGGTGTTGCCAATGCTACTATTCAGTACTTAGCCAGTTTCTCTAACTCACAGCAGCAAATGAAACTGACTGATTTTCCAGCATATTTGCCAACCCCTGTGCATGCCACCTCCCCAGATTCAACCATGGGAGATTTATCACGACCTTAGTAAGTTATCAGTTTCCAAAGCAGAGGGGCCTGATAATATTAAGCCACGGTTACTAAAAGAATTCGCTTACGAGCTCAGCGAACCGGTGACTGTTATTATCAACACTTCCCTCACCCAAAGTAAAGTCCCCGGCCAATGGAAGGAAGGTCAATGTTATCCCAATCCCTAAACAGACTCCGCCCTCAATTGATAAATTGCGTCCAGTGTCATTGACTTCATGCCTTGCAAAGGTTGCCGAGGGCAGAGTGTGTAAATGGATTGTTGATGCCATTCATCCTCATATTGATCGGAGACAATTTGGTAACCAGAAGGGATTGTCAACCACCCACTGTCTAATTGACGCCTATCACCACCTGATGTCATGTGCCTAGAAGTCGAAAAATGTTGGCA
This sequence comes from Ophioderma brevispina, assembly GCA_023653785.1. Taxonomy (NCBI): domain Eukaryota; kingdom Metazoa; phylum Echinodermata; class Ophiuroidea; order Amphilepidida; family Ophiodermatidae; genus Ophioderma; species Ophioderma brevispina. The sequence goes on from JAMKCH010016156.1 coordinate 84,214, forward strand.
TTCTTGTACTAACCGACTTCTCAAAAGCTTTTGACCTGATTGACCATAAAATCATTGTCACAAAGCTTCTTAAGCTTGCTGCACCCCCTTGTCTTGTACAGTGGGTGGTTGACTTTCTCTCTGGGAGAAGACAAAGGGTTAAGTACAAAAATGTCTATTCTGCCTGGGTGGAATTAGTTGGAGGTGTACCTCAAGGCACTATCATAGGTCCTATCGCCTTTTTAGCTATGATCAATGACGCTCTCACCATTTTTGACAACAATAATATAAAGTGTGGAAATATGTCGATGATCTCACGATTGGTGAAAATAGAACTAGGGGTGATGCCACCGAGGTATAGGTGTGTTTGGACGCATTTTATGAATGGTCTGTCACGAATAAGCAATCCATCCAAATGTCAAGCCATGTACATACATTTTAGTAGAGATGACCCCCCTGGGGTTGACCTGCATATCTCTAATCACAACTTGGCAGTTGTTCAGAAAGTTAAGTTCTTAGGTGTAATCATTCAGAATGACTTGCAATGACACGGTCAGGTTGAGAATATGTATTCCAAAGCTAATGGGAAAATGTTTATGTTACGTAAACTGAAAGAGGCGGGATTTAAATCAGATGAACTGTTATCTGTGTATAAGGGCACCATAAGACCGGTTTTGGAGTACGCAGCCCCCCTATGGCATGCCGTCTCACCAGAGTCAGGTGAAACGGGTGGAAGGAATCCAGAGGCGTTCTGTAAGATTGTCTTGGGCATAGAGTACAGAATTCTTACTCTGATTCCCTCATAACATTAGAACTGGAATCTTTACATACTCGTCACTGTTAAAATGTTCCGAATTTACCAGACTTTAACTTTTAATGACGGTAAACCCCAATTAATTCTATAACTTCACGCTTTATTACCTATACACTCACATAAAATTACAATTTTGGGCAAAAAATATGTAAATAACACGTGCCTAACAATAATACTACACATTTTTGAAAAAAGGTAGATTTATACTGCTGACCGTTATTATATTTCCGTATCTTACGTTCTGTTGTAACTTACTTGGTTTTAATGTACGAATACGAACTATGAAAAATCGTTTTACCTATAAAAATGTGGTTAAATAACGTCGTAATTAAGTAACGTCATTAAAAAATACAAAATCTTATTTTCCCTATATCCGTTTTAAAATAGTTTAAAAAAGCTCTAATAGTTTAAAAACTCTTTTCCTCCTTTTTATTATAGTTAGTTTCAATATTTGAAAAAAGTAGTACACACATATATATATATTAATTTTACATCTGCTATCAGTAAAGTCACTTTTATAGTGATAAGTTTAGGACTTGTAATCTTAGGCCCTGGGTCGAATCTATGTAAGGTACTGGTATTAAGTTTATTCATATGGTGGATTAAGTAATTGTTGCATTAGAATTGTACATAACCATATAAAACAAGTTATACACTGTTTAAATCTGTACTTCTTCACGTTTTTTTCCCCTTTGTTTATTGCCTTTTTGCTTTTTCTCAAAATTGTTTCCTGAAATATAACTTTTTTACAACCACGTGGTAACGTAAATCCAACGTTTGTTATGAGCCATAGCAACAGCGTGAAAAATTTTGTCAAGGATTGTAATAACGTTTTAAATTCTAATATTGTTTAAACAGTCAAAAAACCAACAATAACGTTGAAGCTAAGATTTCACACCGTTATTTTACGTTCCCTGCAATGGTTTCATATTTTACGGCTCCAGTTATTTTACGTTCTGCATGTAGTGAGTCCCAGCTGCCAGTCAAATGCCTGTTTTTTACAGGTTTATTTTTAACAGTGTAGAGAAAATTTGTGCAAACAATTGCCACTAAGACACATGCACCTGGTTCCCTGCCTCCGATTATAGGTCGTCAATTGTCCTTCGCAATCCCCCTAAAGTCAAACGATACAAGTGCGAAACCAAAAGATATAAGACCAGCCCAATTCCGTTCATGGCTGATCTTCTTAACCAAAACTAATTTTTAACTAGCACAGTCCTTTTCTCTCTTGCCATATTTTACATGATTTAGGTATGTTCATGTACGTTGTAATCATAACAATTTTACGATGATATTGATTTTTGCTGTGCAATGTTGAGGTGTTAGTATGTGATGATGTGCACGCGCGTGTTTGTGTGTGTGTGTGACCGTGTGTGTGCGTGTGTGTTTGTCTGTGTGTTTTTGTGAGTGCAGGTGTGTATAGAATTATGATATCGTGTGTTTGCTTGTGTTAGAGGTGACATATTTGCCTGTGAATGTTATGGTAAGTGATTGTGGGTGTGTGTGGGTGAGTGTGTTTGTGTGTTTTGGTGTGTTCTGGGTGTGTTTGTCTCCCTTTTTGTGGTTGTATGTGATATTTTAAAGGTGTAATTTTTGTTATACTATTGTATTTTAATGAATTTATATATGGTCGTACTTTATAATTGTATTTAAATGTTTATGCTTTTTAATGTAAAATCATACGCAATTCAGCTGTTTGCTGCTATGTATGCTTTGTTTTTAATAAACCTGAAATAAATAAATAAATACATTTTCAGGTAGGAAGATAATGTTTTGGTTGATTGTTTTGAAATTCAGATATTATCACAATCAACTCCATTTTACTGCTTTAATCTTTGCCATCAATATCACATTTTGAATTCTTTACAAAATCATACTTTACATAAAACGCAATTTTAAATTACGGCGATTTTACCTAGTTTAAATTTCGACGCATTTTGGCGAAGTTAAAATTACGTTTAACTTTAAACTCCTTATATGGAATTGCGTTTACTTAAATGATACGTTCATCTCACATATAATCGTTCGCTTAGCTTAAATCGCGCTAAACACCTCTTTGGAATACGGGCCATGAGGTTTAGTGTTTGGTGACCATTTTAAATATTTCCGTTTTTTGAAAATGTTCAAGTTTTCTCCTCTGGCACGCATCGGATTCAGATTTAACAGGAGAAATGGTCTAGAAACCGTCGAAAAACGTTATAATATCACACGGTCAAATGGTTTGTAGCTTGCGCTAAATTCACATAAAGTCAAGGGCGTGACCGGAGATGGAGGCCGGACGTACTGGGTGAAAGACTTCACCGATTCGCCAACTCTTCCTCCAATAATCTGAAACTATGTCACATCAAAAGCCGTTAAGAGATTATTTGCGGATCATAATTACAAACTTACTTTATCCTCACTTTCTTCGAGATGTATGCTACTTGGGTATCCACATTGTTTTAATAGATTTCGCTTATTTATGGTCAAAGGTTATTTTAAGAAGCAAAAGTTCCGTATAGTTTATTTTTGATGATAGAAAACCTATTCGACAAACACCAATTCTTTCAAATCAAGCAATTCACCATTTGTTTGTTTGTTTTTCAGGCACAGAAAACGTAGTCAAAGCATGTATAAACAACAACATCAAAATTCTCGTATATACAAGCTCTGCTGGAGTAGAGGAAGAAATAGGCCACTACGGAAGAAGTAAAAGTCAGGCTGAACATCTAATTCTACAAGCTAATCAGCAACTGCTTATAAACGGCGATGACCAAATAAGCACATGTGCCCTGCGACTCCCAGGGATATATGGTGAGGGTCACCCAGGCCTGGAAAACCTCCTAAATAGTACCATAGGAAAGACTCTTATTCGGTTTGGTGATGACAATTCATTAATCGGTATGGCTTATGCTGGTAATTTGGCTTGGGGGTTTATATGCGCAGTTCGTAAACTGCGCACACCAGCGTCCAGTCCGGCAGGTCGTGCCATTAGGATGGCAGACGACACTCCACCAAAGTCAGGTTGTGGACATTTGGAACCAATCTTGGCGTCTGTCTTGGCGTCTATCGACGTGAAATGGTCGAACATCGCGGTTCCATTTTGGATGATGTTTATAATAGCAAGTATATGCGAATGGATATCGTTCCTTCTACAACCATTTTACATATTAAGATTCCGCCTTTCTAAAGATTTGGTGCAGGCCATGCAAAATACACCTGTTTACACTCAGGATGAAGCTAAAGATTTCTTGGATTACCAACCAATATACAGCTATGAGGAGTCACTGAAAAGAACCATCACTTATTTCGAGCGATTGCAAATCCATCCGCGTTATAAAACACAATAACGAAGAAGATGAAAATGAAAGTAACAATTAGAAAACAAAGGGTCTCTTTCTTAAACCCATGTCCAGCAAGTTCCAATTCCGGTGCGAAAGTAATTATAGTCCGGCAGAAGCCACAGTCCGGGATCCATAGACGACAACGGAAAAAAACATGAAACTAATGTTGCGTAAATAACCGGTGTAGAATAATTACAACGTCCGCTGTACTCATAGGCCGGCTATAATGGTAACGAAAAGTGCACCTCTTCCGAGATGAGTCCCTGGATAGAGTGTCACTTTTCGTTCCCATTGTAGCCGGACTATGAGTGCGCGGGACTGTAATTACTTCTACACCGGTTCAACTATTAAAACTTCGATCAGGATAACATAACATGGTCGTTTTTTATGGTTTCGTATTGAATGTCAAATGAGGCATTATGAATTTAATTGTTTAGATACTCAATAACTTTAGTACGAATTATAGTTTTTCTCCAATGGCGGCTAAAAATGTATTTAAGATGGCTGCTACACTCTAGCTGTATTCTGCACTCTTGGGTGTTAATTTGTTACGTAAATGGTGTATATTATTAAAACCGCTTTCGGAGTGAAATGAAATCGTCCCACTGGACTAAAGTTCCTACTAAAGTTTGTTGACTTGGTACAGTAAAGTATAGGCTCTTGGCTCTACACGCAACAATACTTGCACGCTTTATTCCGTTATTGTCTATCATGTCTATGGAAGCCGGACCATGGCTACAGGGGACTATATCTCCTTTCACACGGTGTCAGTCATGAAACACAGTGTCCGTGTGATTGAGCGTCCCACCGCCAATCTGTCCTATGTATTCTCCTTTGTGTGCTTTTCGTATCATTAGTTTCAATTCAAATCTGCTCGTTGGTACAACTCAAATTATTAAAGACACTATCAGTGATTTGCTAAATCAGAAAATCGAAAAAATCATCAAAAATCAGATTTGTTCATGTTTGTAACAAAAATAGGTATCCTAACGTACCCTACAAGTGAGAAGACTAAATGCAACCCAATAAGGATAAAACAATCGGATATTTTAGACATTAAGAGACATGAGGAGATTTCCAGAAAGAAGCGCCCCCAATTTTTTTCGAACCCGGGTTTTTTGGCATGTTTGGAATGCTTTCCAATGTATAGATCACACCTAAAGTGAATAAGCCGAATACGCCGTCTTCATGTAATAAGATGATGATTTAGTACTCTCTGTCGTGCACGACAGAAAGTCAAAGCACGGTGTTCTATGGGGAAAATTACGATAGTCAGGCAAGTTCAAAACAAGGTTTGCGGTTTTCTTTTGTGTTTGTTTGTCCAATAAACCTTCGAAACGTTTTTTGTAGGTGGTCTACAATCGATCCAGCGCAATTTGAGAGAAATTTGTATCCTCAAAAAATCTCCTCCTGTCACTTTACTATCCGTACGGACAATTACTATATTCGTAATTGAATGGAGGCTCATATTTTTAACACTGCTGTTTTCTTCCTTTTCTGTCAATTTTTAAGTTGAAAAAAATAAACTTATGAGAATTCCGTAGACTTACCCTTCACTTTGCTATTCTTGTAAATTTCAGATATTTCACTCATTCGGGTGAATCACTGATAGTGTCTTTAATTAATCACAACTTATTATTGTTCCCCCTTGTTCTCTTTATTATGTCTTGTTTGTATTGTCGTAAATATATAGGCTGGTATTCTGAAAGGGAGACTAACTTTAAGCCTGGGTTTAAACCAGGGTTAGTCCTACAAGAGGGGACCTTTTTTCCTTTCAAAATACTGTCAAAGTTAAATGTAACGGGTGAGAAAATTCCTCATGGATGGGCTGTTATGAGGAATTTTCTCACCCGTTACAGCACACTTTTAGAGTATGTTGTAAGAAAAAAAGGTCCCCTCTTGTAGGACTAACCTTAACCCTGATTTAAACCCGGGACTAAAGTTAGACTCCCTTTCAGAATACCAGCCATTAGGGTTAACTCTGATCTTACATATCCGATACGCCTCAATTCTATCCACAGCCATTGCCCGCTGCTTAGCCATGATGATTTATGTAAAAACAAAATCAGACATACGATACTGCCAGGTCTGTATTGGAAACTCATTGCCTTATAATCACATTGTCAGGAATGATCTCAATATGTCAAGAAATTATACCTCTTTATTGAAATTTATACACACCCTAAACGTACCATCATTGGTGTAATATACAGACCGCTTGATCGCCATCCACACTCTATTCAGGTCAACTTGTCAACAATTATCGATTTATTGATGACAGAAAATATAATCCTCTTTCGTTTGTGGAGACTTTAATCTCGGTGCCACAAATGACTTTTTAAAGGTCCCAGGAAATGCAAATAGAATTGATGTGGTTTGTGTCAAGTCTACAAGGAGGGACCAGGAAGCATTCAATATTTGGGTTGGTGATGACATCATTAGTGACTATTGATTTTTCAGAGAGTAATAGAAAGTTCCAGGTGACTGGTGTGAATCTATTCATGGCACTGACTGAAAATCAATAGTTTCACTAATGGTGTCACTGGTAGTGTATTCTTTTTTCTGGCCCTGTTTATTGGAATGGAATATCCCTGTAAAGATTTGGAGTAGGTTTATCATCTCATTTCCTGGGACCTTTAAGAGAACCGGTGCAATGAATCACATTATCAATGCTTCCCTTAAGACCGGTATTTTTCCAAACAACTGGAAAAGAGCTAGATTAAATCCTATTTATAAAGGTGGCGACTCCACAGACCCAAGTAATTACCGCCCAATTGCCATTCTACCGGTTCTGTCCAAAATCATTGAAAAGGTCGTTTTCTCTCAGCTCTACGATTTTATTAATGTTAAGTTGTATAGTTATCAATCTGGGTTTCGACCCCTTCATAGCACATCAACAACGCTGCTTAATGTTACTGATGATTGGTTTCACGGCATTGACAATGGCAGTATTATTGGCATGGTGATGTTGGATCTAAAGAAAGCATTCGACACCGTGAATCACGATATTCTTATCGAAAAGTTAAAACGTTATAATTTGAGTGATAAATGTATAAAATGGTTCCGGAATTATTTATCTGATAGAAAACACTGTACTAATGTTAACGGTGAAATGTCATATTGTGGTATACCCCAAGGTTCAATATTAGGGCCACTTCTCTTCATAATATATATTAATGATTTGCCCAACCCTGTCTCAGGATCATCCAAAGTCAGTATGTACGCTGATGATACCGCATTATACACTATCTGTAATGATATCAATGAGTTAAATGATACTCTTAACCGTGATCTTGAAAGAGTTAAACATTGGCTGAATTGTAATAAGCTTAGCTTGAATGTTAATAAACAGAGTTACTTATTCTAGGCTCAAGGCAACGATTGGCAAATATAGATAATAGATACATAAATGTACATATTGAAGGTAAAAAACTGAGAATTTATCATGGAAGGATCACATTGAGTATATTGTTAAACGAGGTAATACCAGCTTATACATGTTAAATAAGGCAAAGGCATATGTTCCTTCAAATACCATGAATATGCTGTATAACAGCTTACTGGTTCCTTATTTTGATTATTGTGATTTACTTTGGGGTACGTGCAATATTTCATTTCATCTGAAAGTTCAAAAAATTCAAAACAGAGCTGCTAAGATAACAGGTGGTACTCGATTTGATTCTAGTTCTGCGGCCTTAGATGCACTCCATTGGAAAAATGTTAAAGAAAGGTATGATTTTCATCTAGCCACAATCATGTTTAAGATAATGAATGGCCATGCACCTAGCTACCGCAGCAAAAGATTCAGTATTAAAGATTCTGGTTACAAGTTAAGAGGGCATAATAATCTCACCATTCCCATCCCCAAAACCGATTTTAAAAAGAAAACCGATTTCGTACTGTGGCGCTACCGTATGGAACTCCCTTCCTGATGAACTAAAGAAAGCGTGCAATGTATCTACTTTCAAGTCAAAATATAAACATTACACTTGATTCACAACTCTTCTTTTAAGGATTTTATTTAGATATTCCTTGTACATAAGTGCTATATTTTATTGTTATTGTTGTTTTAATTTTTACGATCACCATTCATGTTTGATTATGTAATGCATTTTAACTTATATATATGCTCATAGTACCATATTATATTATTTTCATATCTGCTCTGTTTAATCTCTAGTTCTTACCTTTATTCATACAACACCAACTTTTTTATGCTGTTAGTAAACGTGTGCTTTTGTGTGTGCGCGAGCGTGTGTGTGTGTGTGTGTGGGTGTGTGTGTTTGTTTGTTTGCTTGTGGGGATGTGCGGTTTGTGTGAGACTGTGTGTGAGGAGAGTGTGTAAGGTTTAACGTGTATTATGTCTGATCTCCATTTTTAATAGTGTTTATCTACATCATGGTTTTTAATTCTCGGTCAATTTCATCCCTACCTGTATATTTAGGTTTCATATATGAGTGAATTTATTTTGTGTATATTTAGTGTTTTAATTTTAATAGTTTTTATGTTTTCAGTGTGTTTGATCTTATTTGTTATATCATTTGTATATTACGGATCAGTGGAAGAACAACTGTTTTTAATGTTGAATCTGATTATACCGTGTTGAAATAAAGTTTTCAAATGAAATGAAATGAAACTCTATCTGAAATGTCCTGCTCTATCTGGCTTCCAAGCTTCCCACATCTGGCACCCATGTTTGGTGCCCTCAGTTAGCCAATTTGTGTGAGGCGGCACATGTCTCGGCTAGTGCTCACCATAGGTACAGCTGCTTCGCACGCTCCTATGAATTTTTGGCCCGAAATTATGCTCCAGAAGTATTATGGTCTAGGACCATATATGTTCCTGGAGCATAAATAATCTGGAAAAATATTCTAAGTCAAATATGCCCCAGGAGCATATTTGACTAATCTGAAGCAGTGGAAAAATATTATATTAAATAGTGCTCCAGGGACAAAGTCCCTGGTGGGTTGCCAGGGGGCGAAGCCCCCGAAAGCTCTGCGATTTTTGACCATTTGAACATTAAATTTATGGTATAAAACCATTACCTTTCTTGAAATTTTATTAGAAGTTGAACCTCGATTCAAATATGCCTCGGACCGGCGTTGGAGGCAAAAAAAGCTGCAAACTTCAGCATGATAAACCGGGCCTTTTTGCAGATCCCCCCCCCCCCGAACAATGGCTCTGCAGTTCCAAATAAAAAAGGGGAAATCTGAAGTGCTTTGTCCGCTACATACCGGGTGGATTTACTTAGCAATAACGCCATTATTTTCTTTAGTCATGTCCCTTGGTCACTGATATTCAGAAAAGAAATTGAGATGGCATTTTATTCCTTTTCATGAAAATGTGCAGCCTTTACAATGGACATACCCAATAAATGGTAATTATAATATTTTTAATAGTATTTATATTGTAAAAATGGTTTACTTCTGCGAAGTATGTAATCAAAATTAACAATATTTCCTTTGATCCCAAGGCCAAAATTACGAGAAATGAGAACTTTTCACACACACACACATACGCGAGAGCGCACTGCAGCAGCTTAGAAATGATACCCACCATTTATGTTAACTGTTATACGAACATCGATAAGCTCACTCAATTTTTGTTTCGACTAGAAACAATATATAGATATAGGCCGAAATATCAGTATCGATCGACATAAATGCTTTTCAATAATAAAATCAAATGTGTGTAATGAGACATGTGAATGCGGGTCGGGGTGAGTGCGGGAGGGGTGTCCTCCCTTGCGCGAAGCAGAAGCTTTGCAGTGTTCCCTTTAAAAAGCACAAAAACAAATTTCCATGATAGTATGATAGAAAAAGATCTGAAATTGGTAAGTGGTTCAATTTATAACGCTTGTACAGAGTGTGCCAAAAATACAACATTCAGAAAATAATTATGATTAAGGTCCTAATTTTAGATCCTAATCAATTTTTCCCTTAAATAAATCAATTTTCAGCTTAGTGCAGTTTTTAGTATTTTCAACCATGAAAAACAAAATGCTAATTACCATATTAAACACGTATATATAGCAACATGTCTACTCCTTAGTTACTGGTATTTTGCAAAACTTACAGAAACAAAGATAGTAACACGTTGTTCTGCACAGACCAGAGAATCAGCAAATCACAACCATTTTACATAGGCGTTAGGGGAAGCAGCATAATGGCTGCATGAACACTGGTGATGTTAATTGACTAGTAAGTACCTGAAAACCATTTTCGCCTATTTCTCAGTTTCTATTTTTTTTTACCAAAGTGTAATTTTTGATGCAAAATTTCCCCAGTCTTGTTTCTAGAATTAAATAGCCATATAATGAACCACTCTGGTTTATTAGATATTCTGATTGTACTGACATTTCTTTATTTTTTAAAAGTCTATCCTTATTTGGAATTATTAGCATTATTATACTAATATTGATGGAGCTGCGAAATTCATGCAATTGCCTGTTTTTTAATATTAATAAAAAATTCCATAAATTAAACAAAATGAAAGTGCCACTACAAGCAAAATTGTCTCATTATCCTAAATACCAAGTTTCATGTTGATAGATGGTTAACTTTGGTCACGATAACTTATAGGGGAATTAATAAGAGGCTAAAGAAATCCAAGTAATTAGTGGGCTAACTTTAAGTTTGCCATGACTTTAATCAACAATGTGAAATGTGTCCATTACATGGATATTATGGACTCATACTCATTGATATTAAAACCGCAGACAGACCGGTCAAATAGGGTGGATGCCGTTAGAATCAACTCCGGCGTGTGTTTTCTTGTGTTAAACGGCATTTCCGTCATCTGCTGAATAAAATGACTCCGGAGTCCTTTTATTACAAAATCGTTCTGTTTACCCGTAAGGGCGATGATTTGGGCTTAATCATTTTAGGTGAGAGTATATAAAAGCTTTACAACCGTGCAAAAATATCAATTTTGAAAAAAATCTTCAGGGTGCACTATTTTTCAAATGTGCCAGTGTCTCTTTAAGGGTAACAATGAGAGTGTGTTCAATGTTCATTTTTAGGTCACCCTGTATAGCAATCCATATTGCACTTTTCAACCCAAACGTCGGGTAAATAACCTCAGTTTTGTATTTTTCTGCTGATAAATAAAGTAATCGGCTTTGCACTTCTCTAGACCGCTGCGGGGTATAACGCTGGTAAATATAGCAATCAAGTAATTTTCGAGTAAACAACCAAAAACAGACAACGTGAGTTAGCGTTGATAAATATAGAAATCATTTTTCGCACTTTGCTCTTTAGTTGGAAATAACCTATAAGGATACTGCACTTCTCTTTTTGCTAGTCGTCCATAATAGTAATACTAATATTAATAATAAATAATAACACCAACAACAAAAGCGCTAATTAAAAGAAGTTAGGGCGAATTTTTCCATATTCGCGAGGCTCGTTGTGCCAAAAACCCAGGTTGCCGAAATAACTGGACACCACACTGTGCACAAGATTGTCCGTCTTATCCATGTTCTTCTGTACAACGCACCTGCAAAAGTAAAACCAGCCAGTATCGTTGCTTACGGTTTCACACAACTAAATGCTGGTCCCATTCGTTCCTGTACAAAATGGCCGAGATGAAAACGTAATTTTTCCTCAATGGAACATCTCAGACCTTAAAGCTAACATTCTGCTTGAAGGTCATCATATCTCCTACCCAATCAATCATGAAATTAGCTAGTTATCCCCCCACAATTTTAGGCTAATGGACCGTGAAGACTAGCATGCACCGTGGACCCTGGAGGTCAGTAAGAATACGGTTAAAATTGGTTTGCCGGATCAAAATAACATATCAATGACAACCTTTTTTTGATATTCCTACAGATTTTATACTTAATATTGATAGCAACCATGATTTGCAACCCAGGTCTCGCAATTTCTCTCAGTTTTTAGGGTATACTTAGGCGAGGGTCACCAAAAAAACGCCTCATTTGCAGTGGGGGCTGGACTTACCTGTTTCTCAAGTTATTTACTGGTGTGAATCCTTACAAGAGACCAAATATTTTGTTTTAAAAATGCTAATATGGGACATAAGAACAACTTTTCGTGCCGGACGTGCCCTATACATGTGTTACAATTCGTTGATATTGCCATGAACGTAGTTTGGTTGATCGTCGCTATCGCCCTACTGGTTTAAAACAGAGGGGCAAAATTTCTTGGAGTGGTGACGACACTAGTAATTACAAAGCGTGCGCCAGAACCATTAAGACACAAACAGAAACTGAAATTATATGCTCACAAGGTTATAGTCCATAGCTGACATCAATTTTCGGTTCATAGTACCCAATTGGTGATTAACTTTCCCATTTATCACCTTGAAGATGGTGTTCTTCTGACTAGAATTACGTATGTTTCTGCCCCGACAAGCTGCACGTTAGCGTGTACTCTCCATTTCAAAATGGCCGCCATTTATTTTATTGTAAAATCGTCGTTATAATTTCATTAAGATATTTTATAAAGATATTTTATCCAGGACTAAACGAAATCATGATTTTACCTTCCTGAAGTGGGCTTAAACATCTAGGAGTCCAAGATGGCCGCCGAAATGAGGCATTATTCGTTAAATGAACTTAAATGGGGCTTGTTGTTAGGATAAGAACATGATTGAATTTTTGGAGCCCCCTAAAAGATTGCATTCACTCTAGGGAAAGTAAATCTTTCTAAGATGGACCCTACATCATTTCCAAGATGTAAAAAATATATTAAAGCGTGGTATTGATTTGACCAAAATAACGCTGATAGCTGGTTACTACATGAGTCATATAACATGGTTTTAATTGACTCTAACTTCTAAGTCACATGAAGGCAACAGCTCCTATCAATCTATACAATAAAGTCATGATATAATGGGTGTGGACTGTATTTAATGGCTACCCAGTAACATCATAGGTGTTTCCCAATAAAAATAAAAATATGTTTATGTAGAAGTGCAAAAAGTTATCTATAATTATGTAGAAGGAAAATTTAAAATCTTGTGATCCAATTTTCTTTCGAGCAAATCAAGTGCTATATTTGTTTAGGACTTGTCCCACCGGCTCCTTCTCTCCCCTACTTCCGAGATAATCTTCCTTCCCAGCGTCGACTAATGTTGAGAGGTCTGCAATTGTCCTGGAGTACGAGAGAAAATTGTAGGAAAATGTTATCAACCGTTTTCCCGTTGGGTCCTAATATGTCGAAAAAGTTGGTCAAGAGTGTTTTTCTTCATGATTTAGGTTCTCTGAAGCAGGTATAACGCCGTCATCTAGAGTTAATAATTTCTCTTCTTGGTGCTTTGAAAATATCACCCATATTTTTATCCCAACAATTTGACAATTAAAGTTCATTGACAAAACATGCCTCCTTTCGGCGGCCATCTTGGACGTTGAAACGTTTAAGCCCTCTTTCGTTCGTTCCTGTAAGTTCATTGATATTGGCTTTAGTACTCCATGGGATCAAAGAGAGAAAGATTCTTGCATAAGGTCATTGGTTACGCATTTCGGCGAAGTAACTGATTTCTACGCAGTTATTATTGTCTAATTATACCGTTCAATAATATGGGGTGTGTCAAGTGCAAAGGTTGCACATTTGATTGAAAATGAATAAAATGTCATCACAATTTCTTTTCCTAAATATCAGTAACCAGTAGATGTACATCATGCTCACTGACCTCTGCACATGGATAGCGGGTCTGAGTCGTCAATTGAAACATCAGGAAGTTGGTTTTTGACCTATACAGTATGGCGGGAAACAATGCATACACCTTGTCAAACAATAGAACATCTGTGTGGAATATGTGCACCAGCAGGTGTATGCATTGTTTCCGCCATATGTATAGGTCAAAAACCAACTTCCTGTTGTTTCACTCGGCGACCATTAAACTGTGCGGCAGCCCGCTATCCATGTGAAGAGGTCAGTGATCATGCTGCATTGACTCGAGCAAATAATAGCGCTGTTGATATCCGCTCGGTATGCAGAGGATAAAGCACTTTTTATCTGGACGTACAGAACCATTGTTATTACCCACACAGTTGAAACAGAGATCAGGTGCTCATCACCCGATTGAGATTGAGTTTTTTTTCATGATGCAAAGCACAAGATACTTGTCCTCTTTCACGAATAAATAAACCCTAGGCTTCTACTGTGCGTTCAATTAACTTTGACCGTATATTTCATCATTTTTCCGAAAACAAAAACAAAAAATCATGAAAGAAAGTTGTTTGGCAGACTGTGACCTAACATCTTTGTGCAAAAACAAAACTTAACTTACAGTAACTTGCCGCGTAACCTCATTTCTATTCAATTTACCGTGTTGTTAGTATAGGTCGCTAGACCCCCTTCTTTTGTATTTTTCTAAATACATGGTGATAAATTGAATAGAAATGAGGTCCAGCAATAAGTTCTGGATCTTGGTTTTGTCCTGTCCAAAGATGTTAGGTCACAGCTTACCAAGCAACATATGCACCATGAGTTTTGTTCACAATATTTTTTTTCAATAAATGATGAAATATACAGTCAAGATTATAGAACCTCAAAGTTTATCATAATCGCAAACGAGGCCAGCTCAATCCAAACTGGGTAGACATTTCATATAGGAGTCCCAAGTATACAAATGAGGTATTGCCATTGATTCCGTCCTGCGCTACTTAAAAACATCATACAGAGCATGAGGGAATCAATGGCAATACCCTATTTGCGTACTTGGGGCTTCTATGTGAAACGTCTACCCTAAACTGGGCGGGGATAACGAGTCTATAACGCATGGCATCTTTTCAGCTGCATGGACAGTAACAATGGCTCTGCAGTCCCAAATAAACAAAGGGGAATCTGAAGTGCTTTGTCCGCTGAATACCAGGTGGATTTACTTATCAATAACGCCACTATTTGCTTGAGTCAATGCAGCATAGTGTATGTCCTTGATCACTGATATTCAGAAAAGAAATTGAGATGGAATTTTATTCATTTTCAGGAAAATGTGCAACCTTTACAATTGCCATACCCAATAAATGGTCATTATAATATTTATTATTATTTATAGTGGGAAAATGGTTTACTTCTGCGAAGTATGTAATCAATGTAGGCCATACTCTCCCACACACTGTTCAGGGTACATGTGGTCCAGTTGATAAGACGGCCAACTCATGATCCAAAGGTTGTGGGTTCGAGCCCAGCTGTGGCCAATGTGTTGTGCACTTGGGCAAGGCACTTTACCTCACTTGCTTCGTCGACCCAAGCGATATTCGGGTAGCTGTTATGGGGGATATTACAATCTAAGTGCTGATAGGCATGTGCGCTTGGCCGGCTGCCGGCCTAGGTGAAGCGAAATGATTTTGACGATTTCCTGAAGGCAGCGTAATAATAATAGGCAACAGCGCTTTGTATCCTGTGGAAAAGGCGCTATATAAATGTCGGTATTATTATTATTATCAAAATGAACAATTTTTCCTTTGATCCCATGGCCAATAGGTGTCAGGATTAGGCCATACTCTCCCACACACTGTTCAGGAAGGTAAAACCTCGTATCATTTAGTCCGGGATAAAGTTCCTATCAGTTATTGTATAATGAAATTACAATGACATTTTTTCATAAAACAATGGCGGCCATTTTGAATTAGGCAATACGCACTATTGTGCAGCTTATCGGTGCGGAAACATACCTAATCCTAGTCAGGAGGACACCTCTTCCAGGTAATATATGGGTGCAACAAACTCACATTTTAAGGCCCGTACGGAAATTGCCTTATAAACTATTATTTCCTTTGGACAATTTGAAAAAAATCGAATCAGTTCCTGTATTAATATTAAGTTTAATCAAGATCAAGAATATTCTCTAAATTGTAGCTCTCCTCTTTGTCCGATTCCAATAGTTAATATCATGTCCCACAGTTGTGATCCCACTGCACTGCGGAGACATGTATGTTTACTATTATATAAAAAACAACCAACGATTAATACTGACTCTATCGAAGGATTTAATTTAATAGGTGAGAAGGTCGAGGAAGAAAATCGGAATGGGATAGGATAGGCCGCTATAGGCATACGCTGGCTTGAAGGAAGCTGAACTTGCTGAGCTGGTGGTACTACTCATAGTCCAACTAAAAAGGTTAAAGAATCGGGGCACGCTCAGTGGAGTCTCACGCAACATTAGTTCACGATTTATTTCGTGTCGTCTATGGAGCTCGTACTATGGTCCGGGCGGCCCATTTCTCCTTTAACACCGGGTACAAAAACACCTACGTGAATGATTGCAATGGAGCAACAAGTCCGGACACATAACCTTGCCGGTAAAAACAGAGTTAAGAAGTTATCCTATATTTAATAATTACCAAAACACCCAGTGTTTCGGCAGGTAGCCGGGGTTCATATAATGAGTTAAACCACAAACCCTTTACAAGGGCCAGACATACAAAATTGGAAATACAATTAGCATGTATTTATATTATATTCTTTTTATCATAAGAAATACTAATAAAATAATATTACTTTTAAAATGATACTTAGGAGGCAAATTTTAATTTAGTCATTAGGTTATAATGAGTCTTATTATTATTTAATTAATTAATATTCATATCCTTGTATTCAGTGGATTATCTTTAATTTGCATAAATTAATATTCGCCCTGAAGTATTAAATAGTGCATAACAATAGTAATTTCCCATTAATCCACACATAAGCTTATGATGATAATAAATCATAATAATAATAATAAAATAAACAGGGAGTCAGTGGAAAAGGAGGATTAAGACTTGAAGCATGTGATGAACGGGTGCTAAAGGTGGTGTCCTTTTGCCGGAAATTGTACAAAGGTCGGAGTTGGATTCAACTATTATCAATGGTGATGAGTGGTATTTTTGTGTCTAAATATTTTTTCGACAGGATTTCTTATCTTGTTTAGGGATAGGTCAATGGATATCGGGTCATTAGGTGTAAAATTCATGATGCGAAAACCTTCAACTTTTTGTCGTGTTTAGTTCAGTTTGGGTATCAATTGTCAGGTGTACACGGGGTTGTACAAAACTTAACTTTGTAAATTGTCAGGAGGGCTTCACTCTTAATTAGAATCTCTGAAAAGATGCACTTAAAGCAATATTAGCACATTTTTTGAGGGCGCCCCCAATTTTTCAAAAAGTTGGAGATTTTTACACGGTTTTGCATCTGTAAACTGGCTAGTAAACTAACCCTGTTGATGGGTAAGCTCGAAAGTCTATGTGTCAAAACGAGGAATTTTGTACTAGAATAATTCTTATCGGGGATCCCCGTTAATAATTACAGGGCTGGAAACGGCCTTCCAATGTGCAATAGCGGGGAAATCGAGCATGATGTACGTGTCTACGCTCATCCATTAGTTGTTTAATCGTTCGGGCAAGTCAAGTTAGGGTTATTTTCTCGAGGTGGCACTATTTCATCATGGAAGGACATAAAACGTAGCATTTCCAGATCTGCCGTTAAGTCCAATCTGGGATCCCCATTTTAATTACAAAATCGCTTATTTTGTGATAAAAACGCTTTTTAGCATTCTGTTCGCAGTATAGTTCCTGGCTAGGACAATTAACCAACGATAACTGTGCAAAAAGCAAATTTTGAAAATTGGGGGAGCTCTGAAAATGTGCATATTGCTTTAACGTCGTAGGTAGCTAGTGGTAGAAAAAAGAGCAGGCTAATTGTATATTAATCAGCCAGATAAGAGAGCGCAAAGCCACTGGGTTAGCTAGATTAAAGCTTACAAAGTGGCCACGCCCATATAACAGGGCGCGGAGGCATGCAGACAAGCAAAGTGTGTTTAGGATCGAGTTTCAATTTCGTCTCTTAAACTGAGTTGCATTGACATTTTGTTGATAGCACGCCAAAACGCGAGAAACTTTTTACTTTTAACACTTGAATGGTTCGGAATCGATCTGGGGGCACCTCGTTAGTCGATTAGGCGCAAAGGTTCAGGACACGTGCTCCCCCTTTCCCCGTTCTATACCACTGGCTGATCACATATATATTCTAAACCAGGTTGTTACACAACTTTCGAAATTTGGGGGGAATGTTTTGTTTGTAACATTTGGCAGGGCGTCAGGCAGGACGCATAATTGCTAATGCAGTAAATTTAAGGACGCCTCCAGAACATTAGAGAGAGATTTATGGGAAAAAATCACATTTAAAACGAGGAAGAAACCGAAGTTATCGGAGAAAAGAAGTGAGGTCGGGCATGGATTGGCAAACAAATTCATGTACGACACTGGCATAACTGGGAATCGCAACCAAGGTCGCATTGGTGAAAGGCAAAGGAGTCGACCAAAACACCAACCCCGTTCCCACCCATCCACCCCATTACCGCCTGAATTTCGTATTTGCTCCTATAGGAAATTAGAAATTTCACAATTTTTGTACCAAAGAAATAATTCTCAGCTTAATACTTTCAGATGGGAATATTTTTGATGGAAAGCTTTATACACCAGTGCAAAAATCAAAGTTTTCATATTTTTAGGGACACCTGTTATTTGAAATCTCTCGTTGCACCTTTAAATCACAAATCGTTTACACATATTTTAGTTGTAAATGCACTGGAGGTCAATTGCATTTGAAGGTTGAAGGTTTTACATGCTATGGTGGAAATCCAAAAGGCAATAGCTCAATATACAATATCGTATAACCTGAGGTCCCTATATCCCTAATTTATAAATATCTTGAAGTGGTCCCTCTTCTCTCTCTCTCTTAATCTCTCACTCTCTCCCCCTCTCCTCTCTCTCTCTCTCTCTCTTCATGGTCAATTACCTAAGTCAGCATGGACAACTAACCTCTACGCATGATTTATACAATAGCTATTGGTGTGGAGCTTTTTCATTTCATTTCATTTTATTAGGATTCCCCCCCCAAACCAAGGATAGAAAAACACAAAAAAGAATACATAATGTACACTTATTTCCAATGTGGTCCTGATGAGCCTAAAATATACAGAACCTGGAAGATATTGCAACTTTACCACACATTTGATAGCAAGCAGAATAAAGAAAAAATATTAAGACTCAACTAGATAATAATATAAATAACCAAACAATGATATCTTAGCAAAAATATATATACCAACATTTGAAATCCCCAATACCCCAAGTTGAGATCAATTGTAAACTAGATGGAACTTCTCATAGTTAGTAGATGACATTGAACAAGTGTGTTTTGACTGTTCCTTTTTAAAGATATTTTGGACACTGTTGTGATTGCACACAGAGTTAGGGATTGAGTTCCAGATGTTGAGGCACTATATAAAACAGTTTATTACCATGAGTATACCAAAAAGGTTTAAAACAGGCAGAATCCCTGACCTTGTGGAGTAACTATGTTTTTGATGACTTCTAGTACAACCCTCTAAGTTTACGCAGGACTTAGCCATTCGTGCTACTGAACATGTGATTGCACATTATCTGGTGAACCCGAAATTGGGTGGGCGCCAATACTTTTCCTGAACTCTTTTGCCCCATATGTGATCTGGGAGGCAGATGAGAACATTTTCCTGAAGATTTTTGTTTTGAGTTTACTTGAAGTTTTTGTTTTTGTCTTTTTAGATTAAGCCGGATACCAAGTGCAACAAGCACAGTCATAATGGCACTGAATAAGAGCTGAGACAAGCATTCTTTTTTGCTGTACAGGTTCAAAACCTCCCCTTTCTATAGATAAACTTAAGTCTAGAGTTAGCTTTTTTAATGACTTTACACCAGACCCTGTTTACTACTCTTCCCATCTCAGGAGACTGATAATACTGAGACCCAAGTAATTTGATTTCTGATTTGGGAAGTAATAGTGGATGTTCTCCACACCTGATGCTCAGCTCTGAGTGCCTCGCAAGTTACGTTTGAGGCCAAACAGGCTCTACTTGTCTTCTCCCCATATGAAGGAGAGCTTGTTATCAACGAGCCAGTCATTAACAGCTTCAAGCTCCAACTGAGCTCTCCTAAATGACATTAACATCACTATGCGAGACCATCAGAGCCGAGTCATCAGCACAAAGAAGTAACTTACCCAGTACTGCACAACCATGTCGTTGACATAGATTAACAACAAAGTGGTCCCAATATTGAGCCCTGAGGGACTCCCGCCATGTAATAATTGGGCTGAGATAGAATACCACCAATTCAAAAACCTTTTTCTTCTTTCTGCCCGAAAGATATGAGTCGAACCATTTAAGACGGGATCTTTCAGGCAGGCGCCGATTGCTTTCAACTTGCCGAGAAGGATCTTATGATCCCCCGTGTCCCCCCAAAAAAAACGCCTTTTGCAAATCCAGGACACCATACCAATAAAATTGGCTTTATCCCATTCCTTCCCGTAAAGGTGGTCTACAGTTGAATCAAGCAAGTTTCAGTGGAAAGGGAGCGTGAAAACCCCCGACTGAAATTCATAAAGGAGCGACTCATTCTTAAGGTATGTTTCCAACTGTCATATAGACAACTCTCTCAAAGATTTTTGAATCAACACTCAAGATGGAACCTGGACGGTATTACTAGCCTCGTTTTTGCTTTCTTTTTATAAATATCGCACCACTCTAAAAAAAAAGCAATTTTTTCAATATCATTTGGAATAGCACCAGACATAATAGACAAGTTAATGATATGAGTAAGAGGCTTAGAACTCACGGGTGCAGCATCCCTGAGGAATTTAGCAGAAGATTGTCAAGACCAGTATAATTTGGCAACATTGGTTTTGGCCAGCAATCATAAACATGACTTTCACTACTTCAGAAAGATTAAATGCATTTGGTCTAACAATTTTTATCTTGGTAAAAATTAAATACAGAATCCAAACCAATCTGCCCTTGCCCAATGGGAGTTTGCTGACAAGAGATGATGTCAACGTAAGTAAGAAATTGTTGAATTTCTCCGCCACGGTTGCCTTATCAAGCAAATCCTCACATCACTCGAGCCCAATACTGCTTGAATTCTGGGACACATTGATTCAATTCAACCCAAGTTTTTTCCAAACATTCCAAGTTTTTTAGGATATTTATATTAATCTTCAATTTTGTCTTTAAAATACTCAGTGTTTTTTGCTTTTTATTTCATATTGCACTATTGCACCTTATTTCTGAGCTTTCTGAACTCGGACATCTTACCAGGAATCTTTTGTTTTATTGTAAAGTGCGCAAAGCGATCTCTTTCATGGATCAGATGATTGATGTCACTGTTGAACCATTGGTCAGACTTTGTTTGACCCGCATGCAATTTCATAGGAGCAAATGTCATCAATGGATTTCAAAAACAAATCCTTAAACTCACTCCAAGCCTTTTCCACATTATCATAAGCTCATATCCGAGGACCAAGAAATTTATTCAAGTTGGTAAAAAACCTTCTGTGGAATACTTTACATCGACTAGTAATTTTGGTTTTATGATGAAAAATTTTTTTTGGGGAATCCTTACTGCTGACAAAATGTCAAAAAAGGATCACTCGCATGCTATGGTATCACACCAGAGGGGCATATTTTCAGAGGGTCAGACACAAAAATAAGATCTATTGCAGACTTAGTTGTTATCCGGTTCTCTAGTGGGTTTGTTCAGAAGAGCTTACCAATTGTTAAGTCAATAACCTACCCAGTGTTCGCTCCTACTATCATTGTTTGCTATCCTAACACAACATTATCATCCCGAAGGAAATTGTTCCTCCCGCCATATAGCTATCCTATGGCTTAATTAGAAAGTGCACACGATATTTAAGTTGTAAAGGACACTACAAGGGCAAAGTGAAAAAATAATTTGTTTGATGGTGAAAATATCGGTTTGTACAAACTAAACCTCTATCTGTACTGTAGGATATTTATAACAATCGCTTCGGTGTGTGACCAATTATGAAGACAAAAACCTTCCAAGAGTTCATTCTAATGCTAATAGATTGCTCGCCTAGCACCAAGCATTCTCGCTCCCAAAGGCGTGGTTCATCCCGCCCTATCGCTTTGCAATTTGGAAATTCATCTCAGAGTATTCTGGTGGAAAAACTATATATATCTCACACCTAAGGCCAATTTCTTACCACACTTGACATGGCACTGTCTATTGAACCACGCATTCCGAATGATAGAGCTGAGCGAATGAACTTGACGAGGCCAATTAATAGACGCGAGTTGATAATAAATAGGAAGGTGGTACCATCGCTTTCATCAGTTTTGTCTTACCGTGCTACGTGACTTGTGGTATGTTTGTTTGCACTAACGTCCATCCCAGAAGGATCTGGGCAGACGCTTCTTGAGAACGTATGAGTTTGACATAATCAATAAACCGTCAGTCTTGTCACGAGTAACTTCTAGTTTCAAGTCAAGAGTGATCGATGTGGTAGTGAATTTGATATCGATGGACATAACAAAGTTTTAATAAGCCCTTCATTTATCCAGAATAAAACATGGTTTTTCACTAATCACAAACGAGTTTTGTTGCTAGTAAGGAATATGAACCAATAAAAATTTACATAAGGGTTAATCCATAAAGTTCCCCAATCTGAAGACTTAATAAAATGCAAGGTACTAGTCGAAAAAGTGTTTCCAATTTGACCAAAAATAGTTTGTCAACGTTGTATACATAACTGTTGTATATCAATAAGCTTTGTCATTTGTAAATCGTGTTACATTTTACGTGAGATGAGAATACGGGTCCCCATAAAACCATTTCGGGGCTTGGTGAGATAATAAGATTTTGAAACCTTACATTGCTAAGTTTTAAAAGATAATAATTTGATTACATTTTCAAAAAAAGGGAAATTTGTCCCACTTCCGATTAAAACGCTTTTGTTTCACACTATTTTGTGAACGAAAGCATGGGTGGTTATGTAAATTAGGGTAGCAATAGAGTGGTCTCCAGCTTACTAGTGACATTTTTGTTGATTTAGATTAACAATGAATTAAAATTGCATTAAAACTTACAAATTCCATTTAAATGACAGTTTTTATCTAATTTTCAGATTATATAATATGAAACATTGAACCACTACTTTTTATTTTATAAAATTAAGGGTCGTTTCCACGTGTAAATGGAAACGAAAGCCTGTGTATGAAATAAAAAAGGTCACATGTTGTGCAATTTGTTTGATGATGAATCACACTGAACGATATGGTTATTGTTCAATTATTATAAAACAAACGCATTTGGCTTTTTTTGACCTTTTTGTAACTTGCTGATACGTTATAAATTGGTGCAAGTCATGGTTCACCGTATAAACAAAACCGAATTTGTCTGAGAAAACTGAAATAAATTGGACAGGCAAAAAGTGCATATTGCTTGCACGCGTATTCATGGTATTATTATGCAAAAGGTCGTTAGAAACCTTGTAATTTCAACTAGAAAAGTCTAAAATCGCTGCATGTACGTTATACACAGGTTGGGTAAAAAATAAATTGACCTGATTGTGTCAGCCATTTGAATTGTAAGTAACAAATATCTAACATAATGGGTAATGCATATGAAAAGCTCAGGTTATATCTTTAATTGCTGCAAAGATCATTCAAATCTGGTTAAGTATAGACCGAGCTTACAGTCGTTTGAATCAAGTGGTCGGTTTTGTGCTCTGTCACGGATTCACATTAAATGAACGCGTTCAGCGAATGAAATTGACGGGTCCAGAAGAACATCGGCTAGTATAATGCAGAATAAATGTGACGCTATTATCCCACAAAATTCAGTCACAATTACCATCGATGTCCTCTTAAATTTTCTACATCATCATACATCATACAATCATTTCACAAATAAAGTAACGGATACGGTATCGGATTCTGGCGCGCTGAATGAATCATCCCCGATCTTTATCTTTTACAAATAAAACCTTACCATTATTGCTTTAGACCTTCAAGTGACAGGAGGAAGTTTTTTTAGGATACAAATTTCTCTCAATGCACAGGATCGATTTTACACCCCTCCCAGAACGGTTCAGAGGTTTATTGGACAACACGTACAAAAGAAAAACAACAAAACCTGCTTGACTTGCCTGGACTATCGTAATTGTCCCAAAAGAACACCGTGCTTTGACTCATGTCGTGACACGACAGAAAAGTACTAAATCATCTATTATTACATAAAGACGGCGTTTTCGGATTATCAATTCGGTGTGATCTAATTACATTGGAAAGCATTCCAATATGCAAAAAATCCGGGTTCCAAAAGACATGGGGGCGCTTCTTTCTGGAAATCTCCTCATGTCTCTTTAAAGATAGCACCTTATTGACACAAACCTTAACTTACCCGGATCATCATTTTGGGGAGTCATTTGTATTGGCCGCGTGCATTTCATGGGAATCCGTGGATAGCGAGAAAAACTCATGATGGCAGATACAATCAGGGCCAAGTTGTATTCGTAAATGCATTGATATGAATGCCTATTCTGGTATCATACATCATGCCCAAATCCTAGGGTGCATTTCCTAAATACATCCCCGGTGGTACTGAATTACAAGGTGGATATCATGCTCGTGAATGGCGTTCAAACGCCCGCATAAGCGACGTATTGTACTTGGTAAGAAAAACACCCTAAGCAAATATTTTTATCAAAAATTAAAAAACACCTAAACAAGTATTTCTGGGCTGGTTTGTTGATTTTCTTACGGAGAGTATGAGTTATAGTGCTTTGGTTTAATATTACTATCCTAAACAAGTCATTTGCATGACAGTTTAAAAATACGCACCTAAAACAAGTATTTTTTGACACCATTTTTGCCTATACGAGTACGTTTATAAAATGTACCTTTTACTTTACACTGAACAGGCTTAATCTATATGTATACTGTCCTAATAAAGGAAATATTTAAACCATAATTCAATAAAGTTTTCAGGGATTTTATTCACTCTTATGGGGTAAAAGCATCAATTTGCGAATTATAAGTTTAAAATTGAAATCCATTACATTTAAATTTTCAAAGTCATACAAATATGTGAGAAATGACAGCGCGGACGTTGAATTATTAATCGCAAAAAAGAACTTGCTGTGGATGGGACTCGAAAACCACATCTGCGTTTAGATCTCGGATTGCACTAATCTATTGCGACCACCAATAGCTCCAATCTCACATATGTTTATACATGTCGAGTTGTGTGTATTGAATGCTGATCCACTCGTGAGATGGGACGCATGTTACGCATGAACGCTATGGTGTAGAAATTCGAATGGACCCATCCACATGCCGTGGTGTGCGCAATAGATTATTATATTCATCAAACTTTATTAAGATACAAACAAAGTAGGAACAAAAACAGACACGAGTTCGGTGGCCCGAACTCAGGCAGGCAAACGTACAATATTAAAACACAATAAACATATACAATACAACACCTTACATACATAGAAGTATCTTAAAAGATTCAAGAAGTGTAATTGATAAAAATTGTTTAATATGTGGGCAAGAATATTGGTAAAAAACCCAATAAATTTGAATATAGGGTCAGCAGTCCATTGGGGTTCATGTCTGGATTCCACAAGGCTAAAAACTTACATAACCAAGCACAACTGCATAGGTCTTTAAAAAGAGCTTTAGGAGCCTGTTGCCAGTGAATTTGAAGACTGACCTGATTCTTTTCGGTGGTCCTTGGAATCAGCCCCTAGACACAATTTCCAAACACAAAGAGTAAGTATTGTACCAGGCAATTTGTAAACGCGGTCACCAGAGATCCGTATCTGTCCATTTTCCCCTGTTGTGAGAGTCGTAGATGGTCATTTCAATAGGAGAATGCGTTTTTTAATAGCATCAACGATCACGAGATCGGGACGTTGGCTGGTGGTGAGAACGTTAGGTGGAACAGTGCCACCCCCAACAGTCCAACCAGAAATATCGGCAAAAATTTCAATGCCACGGATGGAATTCTGAGAAATGACATCATGCAGCCTTGACAGAATCATGGACAAAACGGAATTATGACGCCATGTAAACCTACCCTGATTAAGGGACGTAGAGCAAATATTCAAGATGTGTTGAAGAGTCTCTTTGTTGGAGCAGAGTTTACAAGCAGTATTGGTACGCTTCCCCCAGGTTTTTAAGTTAGTAAATGTTGGAAGGAAGTCTATAGCAGACCTAACTGCGAAACTCAGAACACCCCTTGGGAGGTCGTATATGACGGAACGCCAAGTCAGATCACTGTTTTCTGACTCGATAAGCTTGAGTAGGTTACCTTGAACAATAAGAGGCTTAATGTAATTTTGGCCAAAAGATTGAACGTTGACTAGAGAAAAGAATCTGTGATGTTGTATGTTTAACTTCCCACTTACAAAGAGTTCGTTGCCTCTTGAGCAGTTTCAAAGTTATTTTTCCAATGGAACACACAATACTTAAACCATTTTACGGTTTTACACTGGCTCTCGCGGCGATCATGTTTGAAGCAAAGCGTGGGAGAATACAGCAGTCGGCTTTCACCATGCACCTGACAAGGCAAGTGTGTGTGATCGACATTTACACGTCGGAAAGGCCTGGGTTATCGCTTAGGCCAGGGGGCTGGAATGATCGCAGGTGTGTAAACCATGACAAGGAGTCTAAGGACAAGCCTTAATGGTATTAGTGAGTTAGGTGGTCGAGTGCTCCAGCTGGGAGTCAGTCAACTCGTGGACAGTCATGAGGTGTTTTTTTTTGGTTCTTGTGTGTTTTTTGTAATTAACAAAAACACGAACAAAAATTTTTCTTTATAGTAATTTGTTAACAAACGGCAGAGAAGGAATAGTTATTGGAACGTTAAATTCTCAACTTATATCGTCTCTTTTATGGCAGACCTCGTGAAGTTGTTATCTCTCAGAAAGTTTAGTGCAGACAAGATCAAAAGGTCCATGGTTTTACCACTAAGGTGATTTGACAAACGAGGAATTTCTCCGGTGCCTCTTTGACTGACTTCAAAGTGTCTGACCCCAGACTGTGAATTCAACTTCAGACGGAGAAACGGCTTCTTATTGAGATGGTCTTGCACTTAATAGGTTTCAATTGCAAAGTTCATACTTGGTGTTATATCAAGCATTCAGTCATCAAATCTCTTTGAGCTTCTTTTATCGGATGTAATTAAGCAGAAATCATTCTGCAAACGTGAAGCGCTAAGGATTCATGCGATTGAGAGACTTAACCATTTTTTTAAGTTTGAGATGCTCTAATATAGGGATGTCCACGCATCCGAGATATAAACGGAGGTGTGGGTTCGATCCCCATCAAAGCAAGTTCATTTTGCGATTAATAATGCTACGTCCGCACTCTCATCAAATTTACGAACATATTTGTATTTAATTCTTCTTGGCAAGTAATGCACAAGAGGTTTAAGTGAGCTCAAATTGCTGCATATAGTAGATAGATATATATTCTATAATATATATATATATATATGAGGCTATCATATATATATAGGCCTAAGAAATTGTAACACGACACCACGGACGTTGCAGTTTGCCAAAATTAGGTATTTTGCAGCTTGGGGGATTTTACTATACTTCATCAGGCCTCTGCAAAAATATATATACAACATATAAGCAAACAGTAAACCTGGACTTGATTAATTATGGGTGGATATATCGTCGCTGGGGCGGGAAAAAACTCATAGTGCATTTGACCTTTAAGAGCAAAAACCTCACATGTAGTAAAACCGGTAACATGACAAAACCTCATATGGAGCATTTCGGGAGGACACCAAAAACTTAATTAATTGCTGTAAGTCTTGCACACGAACACTTTCCTCTCTAAGATATGTAGATAATTATTTACTCTAGATTGAACTAAACTTGCCATATGATTTCCTATCACATTTGGCTTGATATTCAAGGTAGAACACGCGAAGTGACCAAAATGCACATATGAGGTTTTAGCACTGGGGCCCACATTTTACATATGTGGTTTTGCATTTGACCTCTGAAGTTACATAGGAGGGGTTTTCCCGACCAGCACGATGAAAAAGGCCTAAAAAATAACAAAACTATGCGATAACGTTTTGCACGCAGCACAATTTCAGGCAATAGAAAATGCGAAAAAATGAGCTACAATAAAAGGGTAGTTTACCCAATCGATGGTAATGGATATGAAAAAACCGGGACATTACATTTGGCAAGATATGCGATGTGAACACGGTGGCGGGAATTGTGCATGTTGATATGAATACGAATAAAAGGCGCGTGGCCAAAGGCAATTGATGGCGCACTAGTGGAAATCAACGGGGGGTGGTAGGAAGCGGTAAAGGAAATCAAAAAATGGGTTTACTCAAATGCGTTTATGCCATTTGGGCGAAGTGTACATAATTAGCAATCCAGAAAGATTCTCGTTTCAGGAGAACTGTGTTTGTCTTCTTGTGAACTTGCTCGATTGGCATTAGAATAATATAGTTAACACTGTGGGTTTCTGAATTGAAATGGTGTACGTAGGGTGTGTTGTTAAACCTCATATATAGAGTGGTGCATGTTTTGCCAACATATTGTTTTCTGCATTTTGAGCAAGTAATGAGGTATATCACGTATTTTGATTTGCATGTGAGATGTGTGGTAATCGGAAAGGTTTACACCTGTATATGAGCTACTAAATTTGGTGCTTTCTGGTATAAAATTTGCATACTACACATTTTCTACTTGAGCATTTGAAACAACCAGTTTTGAATTTGAGAATCTTCATTGGGTATTCGTGAATCAGAACGTACAATTAGGTCACGGATATTTGGAGGTCTTCTGTATGATGTTAGAGGCGAGTCTGGGAAAATGTTTTTATGTTAGGGGATTGGTGAAGAATGTGCATATGACGATGTAAAACGGACCGACCTGCTTGAGGTGGCGAGTGAGGAGTATGTCAGAACAAGGGGAACTCTATTGTTTTTGTGTTTTGTTTTGTAGGATAGGAGTTCATTCCGTGGAGCCTCCTTAGCACGTTCAATTTGTTGCTGGATAAAATCACGTGTATAGCCACGTCTCAAAAACTTTTATTCGAGATTTTCGAGCTGTTTTTCAGTTTCTTGTGTATCAGAGTCATATCTTCTGATCGGAGGCTTTGGCTGAAGATATTCCTGAATATGTGTGGTGGAATGGCATGATGTGGGCGAAGTCACGTAGGGAATGTTTATCGGCTATCGTTTTGTTATTTATTTAGGCCTTTCATATTCACACATAGTTTATCATCCCGGGGTTCATGGTTTATCTTATATGTTTTTATTATATTTTTGCGATGCCTGATGAAGGATATTAAATCCGAAAGCTAGCAAATACCTGAGTTTTGTGGCAACTGCAACGCCCGTGTGTCGTGTTACAATTTCTTACGCCTATATATCTCACCCTTACCGACACGTACCAAATGTGTATGGAGAACGGCCAATTTCTCACGCTATATATATTATAATATATTCAGCGCGGATCCAGGGAGGGGGCGGAGGGGGCGGCGCCCTCCCTGTAATTCGATTCTGCAAATTCTTGCAAAATCACCCATGTTGACTTCTACATTTTTGGACCAGTTACAGTACAGCTTAAAAGAGGCCCCCGGTCCTTTTGCTTTTCAAATCTGGATCCGCCATTGTATATATATATATATATATATTATATATATATATATATATATATATATATATATATATATATATATATATATATATATATATATATATATATATATATATATTATATATATATATAATATGTATATATGTCGTATATAGGTTGTAGTTCTGCGTAGTACTGAATAATTATGAAGTCGTAAGATTTGTTAGTATGATCACAGTACTGCATGGCATTGAAAATACACAACGTCTCGGAACAACGGTTCCCTATCAAGTGAAAGACCCAGCCCCAGGAATACCCTTTTCACACTGCAGACAACACAAAGCGCGAACCAAAAAAAGCACGCCATGCTGTGCAGAGAAGCGTCGCATCGCGCAACGGGAGCCGACCGCAGTGGTCGCGCGGGGGACGCTGAAACGTGAACAGCCTGAAACCAAACAAATCTGGGATAACACGGAACCAACCACAATGAGCAAAAAGAGTAGAAATAGAGCAACAAATCAAACATGCCGAACCCGCTGCTCAGTCCACCCTGGCTGAAATGCTCCAAGTGAAATGCTCCAGACGAGACGGTGCTCAGGGGCGATCCCGTCTTCGCCGCTTCCACGGGCCGCGATGGCCCCGCACGACCCCGAAATTCAAACTATTAGACTAATAGCGCTGTAATATGCATTCATGAGGCAAAACGAGATTTCTCTGCGCAGCCGTGCAGATGTACAATAGGTCTTTTCATCAAAACAAATTATTATTAGGTAAGAAAGGTTCTTCGCTTTCATTGATCGAAAAAAGATCACATCAAAGGCTCTCTTATAAGTACTTGATTTTTTTTTTTTTTACATTTCGCGAACTCGTAAAAATAATTTTGGCCTTTAATTGAGGTTCATATCTCATTCCGTT
The DNA here is from genome assembly GCA_023653785.1 of Ophioderma brevispina. NCBI lineage: Eukaryota > Metazoa > Echinodermata > Ophiuroidea > Amphilepidida > Ophiodermatidae > Ophioderma > Ophioderma brevispina. Next base: position 114,657 of record JAMKCH010016156.1, read on the forward strand.
GCCGAGATATTGAATTTGGACAGTGAAAAAGTGCAGTGATCATTATACAGTTAAAATCTTGAGTTCGAGCCTTACTGTGGTCAACGTGTTTGTTTCCCTGTGCAAGATACTTAATGTCAATTGCCTCGTCGACCCAAGCGAAAATCTGGCAACGTTATGGCGGAATATTACAATCTAAGTATGAAGTGTTTCTTTGGTACAAAAAAATTGTAATTTCTACTTGCACGAACACGTGATAATAGAAGCATTAAATTCTTGCTTCGTGTATGAATGCTTAATATCAGTGCTACACTTAGTTTTCTTAAATCGAAAGTACTGATTTTTGCCCTGATGTTAAGCTTTCTATCAAAATAACCCCATCTGAAAGGATTAAGCTGAGAAGGGTTTATTTGGTACAAAAAAATTGAAATTTCTATTTTCGTATAGGAGCAAATACGAAATTCAGCTTATGTTTTATATTGAAATGTAAGCAAATCAGAATCACCTGTTTCCACTCTTTTAAGGCATTTCTGTTGCCAAATACAAGGTAAGAAATCTATTTTATGTCTAGTCTATACGAAATTATTATTATGACACAATATTTGGGTGCCTCAAAATTTCTCGTTGCACCAAAAGAATTGGTCAACTGATTACCGGGATTTCCGATTTATGCCTATTGTGTTCTACACTTGATATGAGGGTCTGGCAGCACCTGCACAAACCGTGGGAAACAAACTTGCGGTTTTGATGGCAGAAGCAATAATGCATATTGCAAAGCCCTATTCAATACTGTGCTAATATTGATAGTTAAAACGGGTGTTCTTTTGCATTCATGGGACTTCTATATGAAACGTCTACCCTCTTTTATTGAGTTCGTTAACAACGGGTTTATATTGAAAATTATCCTCCTGCAAGCTAATAATTTCAAACTGTATCATTAGTAAGTAGACGAGCCATTATCGGCTTACATACGTATTTGTTTCGTAATCTGGTGACATTGGTACAACTACATTTTGCAAACAATATGCTTATTTTACTCGCTGTTAATATCTTTCATGGGCTAAATAAATTGGTGTCATTACAGTTGTCATCAATGCCTGTGGAGGTATTTATCTGTCTAATCTGAAGTCATTAAAGCTTGAAAACAATCAATTTCTCTCAAGCGTGAATACAATTATTTCATTTTTTCGTCTACCGTTGCATAATAGCAAATAACTTCAGTGTTAAAACAACCTGATATTCACAGCAAAAATATTTTTTCACTTTGTCTTTGCAGATACATTTTCTCTTTAAACAACCAAAGGTTCACTAGATGTCAACTGAATCAACAACAACATTATAGCAGGCAAGCTGTAATTGCATGTAGCTACGTATGAATTAAAGGTAATCAATTTATATTGAGCCTGCCGAAATTAGTACAAAAATGTAGTAAGTCACATTTCTTAACAAGTCGTTAAAATAGGTTTAATAGTTAACAAGATTGACTGACGCTGGATAGCGTTACATCCAAATTCCAAACGTATAACACGTTTTACGAAGTGGTAATCAGCACATTTACGTTGTCGTCATCTTGTGGACACACACACACAAAAAGTTCAACATTGGCGATTTGGTACAAAGACAAACATGTTTTTGTTTTTATTTTGTCACGTATTCCTGGTTGTCTTTGGTGTGGTTCATTCATCTTCTTATTCGTATTCCCCTTCATATTCGTATTCCTACGAAACGGTTACTAAGGAAGAGCAGCAGGTCGATTGTGGGGAGAATTATGTTATTGCAACCAACTCAGTGATGATAACCACAGTGCAGCACACCAGTTGCAATTCCGTTGCAGTTGCAGTTCATGTAAAACAAGGACGATTGTCATCAATTGAGCTATTGCACGTAGGTGAGTCTACAACGAATGCTGTATTTTCATATTTCTATATCGAAAATTTAGGTGGCTCAAAAAGCCAGTGTTTTGAAAGGTTTCTTTCGTTGTCGCTGAACCAAACCCCATGTATTACCTATATTATATTTACCGCATATAAACTACATATAATACATACTCAAATAACATTAAATGTCACAGGGTTGAACGTTTCGGCAGCATGTTCTTCTGGACTTTATGATAACGAAACCTTATTGTCTAAGGATATCGGCCTTCCAAGGTGCAATGTTACCAGCTATGATGATGTCCAAAGTGTAAATAATGTGACTTGTCCAAGCGAGTGTAGTTGCATCCTTGGTTATAGAAAATGGACAACTGTATGTGATAACACCACGCAATCGATTGTTCTTATTATCTACGACTTAAACAATGAAAATTGTCATTTAATGATAAGCGTTTAATTAAAGTCATACCTGGCGCCTTTACGGGACTCAATCATTTGAAAACCTTAAATTTAAATCGTAATCAACTATCCTTTTTGCAGGGGAAAATCTTTAGTAACCTTATACTATTGATGGACTTATCGCTTGAATCGAACCAGTTGAACTCATTGCCGGTAGATATATTCCAAGGGCTAAGCAACATAATGTACATTAACCTCTTGTATAATCGTTTGACCTTATTACCGAATGGAATATTTGAGTATCTACTCAAGATTAGATCGCTATATATGAATGAAAACAAACTATCCTCATTAGAGGTGGGTTTGTTTCATAATCTGGTAACCTTGCAACGACTACATCTTGCAAACAATTTACTCATTTCATTGCCTGCTAATATATTTCATGGGCTAAGTAAATTGGTGGTATTAGACCTTGCGAATAATCAGTTCTCATCATTGCCAGTGGAAGTATTTAGGAATCTGTCTCATTTGAGGTCATTAAATCTTAAACATAATCAGTTGACATCATTACCTGAGGATATATTTAAGGGACTGTTTACCGATGATGACCCGTGGTCTGTATCAATCACACTTTCAGATAATCGACTTAGTACATTACCTACACATCTATTCCTTGGTTGTTCTCAGCTGATGTTACTTAAGCTCTTCTGGAATAAATTAAGCTCATTACCAGCGGAAGTGTTCCATGGGTTAGAAGAGTTAATCGATTTTAAATCTATCAACTAATGAGCTTACTTTCCTGGCCCCAGAAGCTTTTCAAGGATTAGTTAAGTTAACCTATCTCGAACTTAACCGGAATCAATTAAGCTCATTACCTTCGGGTATATTCGGTGATTTGAATCAGTTAAGAACACTACAAGTCCGCGCCAACGAGCTAGCTTCATTGTCTGCTAGTACCTTTGATGGTCCAGCTCGGATTGGGCAGCTTTCACTTACCAACAATCAGTTAACGGAATTACATGTGCATGTTTTTAAAAGGCTGCGTGTTTTAAAGGAGTTACGTCTCGATTCCAATTTCCTCACTTCACTAGATAGGCTTGTTTTTAATAGACTTACTAAGTTGCTTATTCTTAACCTTCGCAATAACAACATTATTTCATTATCAGACAACGTGTTTCTGAATTTGGTTGCATTAAAAGACTTGGATATCAGTGACAACTCAATTGCGTCATTGCAAAATAAATTTGGTTCTTTACGGAAATTGGAATATCTCTTGCTAAATGATAACCAATTATTGGCTCTACCTAACGATATGTTTTACAATGCCAACTCTTTAAAATACTTTGATGTCAGCAACAATAACTTGACTGAATTGACCTTCGATCTCTTCCTATCATTAGTTGATTTGAGGTTTCTGAATATATCCTACAACAACATTTCAACTATATCAACTTCATCTACATTAGTTTCTTTTACAAATTTGCAAATAATAGACATGAGTCATAATAAAATAGAAAATATAAGTCCGGAAATATTTTTAAATACGTCAGCTCTTATTTTCCTGTCTTTGAATCATAATAACTTGGTTAACTTGACAAGTGGCATGTTTAGAGGCTTGTCCAATCTAAAAATCTTGCACTTGCAGAACAACATGCTGCGATCTGTAGATTCAGGGGTGTTTGGTAATCAGAACATGCTCACTTACTTGTCAATTGCAAACAACCATTTGTCAAATATCAAGAAAGGTTCTTTTGCTGGTATGTCTAAGCTAGTAACTCTTGAACTTCAGCAAAATGAAATATATACCTTAGAGAGAGGGGTTTTCGATGATTTAAAAATCATACAAATTATTAATATATCCAACAATGCCATCCAAAAAATTAATGGGCCCATTTTAAACCACCATACAGTGAATTTCACCTTGGATTTAAGGTTTAACAGTCTGTCTCTTGTCACCAAAATATCTTTTTCTAAATTGGCTAACTCAACAATACTGGTAGATGAGGGCGCAACCTGTTGCTTTGTTAAAAATGCGACGTGTATTTCACAACATCCACAGACAATTTATCTTACATGTCAAAGAATGTTGAATGACATTGGCCTTCGAGTGTCTATGTGGCTTCTTGGTTTGTTTGCCATTGTTTTCAATGGTTTGGTTTTTTACCTTCGCTGTATTCATAAACCTAACAAAAAGGTGCAAACCTTGTTAATATCACAACTATCCCTATCCGACTTTCTGATGGGAGTCAATATGGTTTTGCTGGCATCCGCTGATATATATTATGCCGACTATTTCCCATCTTTTTCTGAGAAATGGAGGAAAGGTGTTGTTTGTAAGCTTGCAAGTATACTATCAGTTATGTCAAGCGAAGTGTCCGTGTTTCTAATTGCATTGATCACTTTTGACAGATATCAAGGGGTGAAATACGCTTTTAGTCAGCACCGATTATCCCTCAAACAGGCCAAAGTTAGCGCGATACTGATTTGGTTTATCGGTATACTACTGAGTTTGATATCTACGTTATTGTCTGATACGGGCGATGATGTGTATGAGGTTTCTGAAGTTTGTGTAGGTATTCCAATGGTTAGAAGACCTGTAGCTGTAACGAACACCTCTTTGCTGCAATCAGAAGTGAATGTCGCTTATGTTGACCGTATATTGTCGTACGACTATGACACATACACGTTTGTGACAGTTTATTTGATCAAAACAACTCAAGAAATCTGGTCTTCTGTTTATGTGACTATACAAATCATAGGTAGCCAACTGGCCACGTATTTCTCAATAATAGTTTTCATCTGCGTGAATTTGCTTTGCTTTATATTTGTTGCAGTTCTTTACGTTCAAATTTTCCTAACTGCAAGGAACATATCAAACCAGGCTGGACGAAAAGAAGATATAAAGAGAGAAATGCGCATGGCCATGAAAATGTTTGCGGTTGTATTTACGGACTTCTGTACATGGGTACCATTGGTAATAGTATGCATTCTTGCACAGGTCAAAGTTATCACAGTTAACCCAGTGATATATGCCTGGACTGTGGCTTTTATTTTGCCTATTAATTCGGCCATTAATCCATTTCTTTATACCTTTTCAGCGTTTTTTAAGGCATAAAAAAGCAATTCAGCAGATTAGGGGTTCCCATTAATCTGCTGAATTTACCCATCAGTCCCGCCCGCCTTTAACTAGATACGAATCTTAACCCTCGTCTACCGAAGGGGTGGTTATCATCCCCCTAGTTTTTTCGACCTACTAAAACCCCTGTTTATGGCAATGATTGAATGTAATTGTCAATAAACATTTTACGCAAAACACACCCATAGAGGCCTTATTATGGAAATGATTGCACTTATTTTGATATCCTGTGGTACCAAATTGATAGGAATAGGACGTCTAAGGAAAATGAAAAGCACCATCCCTTTCGGGTATGTTTTTACAAAAAAAGGTAGACGAGCGGGCATATTGTAACCCTATTCTACCTTACATAATGTTATACTACTGAGAACACTCGCACAAAAAACGCATAGTTTTGCAGGAATGTGTTTTAATATCATGCTAATTGTTTTTTCTGTTAACAACACTTGTTAAACCTCTTAGATTTTTGAATTTGCACACAGGTTATTCATAATAACATAGTCCCAGATACCAGGAATAAATACGTATAAGCTTATTTGAGGATAGTTCCTTAGGCCTTAAGAGCAACATTCAAAAGTCCCCCAAGAATCCCCGTGTGCTATTGAGAAATAAGGGGGTAACGTTTTTACAGGGGTAATCCTGAATGTATTTTCCAATTGCGTTCAAATGTATACAAACGTTTGTGTCATGTTACAAGGATTGAAAAAAGTATAGATTGTTTTGCCCTATCTGCGATTTATGGATTATTAACTATACAATGCTATATGGAAATAACCTATTCAAGGTCATACGGGGGTAAAGGGCTTAGAATGATCCGATCCTTTCCCAAAAGATATATCAAAATTGTTCGTCGCATTGTGTAATAAACTGAAAAGAATTATTTAAAATAGTTCAAGTATTTTTTTTGCATAGGTTATATCGGGCTCATTATGACAGGGTTGCTCCAGTTCTATGGGAGGGGTCACAAGCCACTGACCTATAAGGTCAATATTTTCGAAGATGTAGATTAGTGAAATGAGCATTGTGCCCCCTAAATACTGACCAGTACAACATGTACACATAATTTGTGAATCATTTTAATTAAAATATTACTGTTTTTGAAATTTCCCCCCGGACCTTGTACAAATTTTGGCCTGTATGCCTAAAACCAAAGTTAAAGTTAGACAAACATATATTCGCTATTCAGTGTGACTAGAAAAATACAAGAGTCTCATGATTAAGCTCAATTGAATCATCTTAAAATTTTGTTACCCCCTTTATAAACGTTACACCTTATTCTCATTAGGCACAAGGGGAACTCTTGGGACTGATGATATATTGTTCCTCACAACATTAGGAAACTATCCTAAAAAATCAGCTAGATAAAAAAATCCAGGCCATAAGAGATGGCCACATAAACGCATTTTTTAATCTCTCTTTACACATAGATTTTTGGTCATTTTGGGTTTTAGAAAGTGAAAACTAATTGATTGAATACGGTTTTTTTTTTTTGAATTAATTGATAATTTGTAATTCTTTTTTTGTGGAATATTCACATTTTCAAATTTCACTTTCTTGAAAAGAGTGAGGTGAGCGCGGTTGCTAGGCAGAATTTCTGAGATTAATAGTTCAAGTTTATTGTTCTTTTGCTCTGAGCCAGCTGTGTTCTGATATTTTATTACTAGGTCGGAATTATGGAATTTTTCAGCGAACTTCTATAATCGGGTCTACGAATCCGTGTTTAAGAAAATCTATTTTCGCACGTGATTTTCGGCAATTGTAATACTTTCCCTCGCACCGATAATCGCGCATATTTAGCTCTAATCACCGCGTAATTACCCAGGCAAACTATCCTGGCTGGTCCCAATCCAAGTTGCATAATGGGGTGCAAATTATTTAAAATGTAATATTGTATTCAAATCAAGAAGACGAAAAAATCTCGTCAACCAACCTTACCCGGCCCAGCCTGGTCCTACAAAGCTTTCTTTCAATTTTCCAACCACGCTAAAGGAAAGAAACAATACCACCGGCGTGGGCAATTGTAATCGCCATATGCGGTAAGGTCTCAGCTTTGAAATACTTTTTATTTGACTAATTCCAATTCTCGGTTCCAAAGATATAGCCGATCAAAGTATAGGAGGTGACACAAAATTCGGCAACATTTTGTCCTATACCTTAAATGTATTATTTGTTTCAACCGAGATAATTAACAATATTTTTATATAATATTAACTTTTCATTAATTTTCCAATTAACGGGTCATTTTTTTTTTGTAATGTAATGTAATGTGATACATTTCATATGTATTTCTTTATTTCCTTTATTAACAAAAGTATTTTAAAAATTTATAACTAAGTAATTAATGCATCTTTTTAAACCAAACTTGGATTAAAAAACACTAACACCTTAAAAATGCACAAGAGTTACATAATTCATGTAAATAGCGCCCTCAACGTAGCACAAGCTTTAAAGCCTATATCTCAGTTCGACAAAAACCGCAAATAGAAATTTTTAAACAAACATAATTAGAAAACTCATACAGGAAAGAAATTTGGCACAGATATGCAAAGACTAAGCTCTAGAAAACCAAGTACGATTTGTCAATTTCAATGTTATTTTTTCAATAATGTTTGTTAGCCGCGTTTTGTTTTTGTTTTTGTTTTGTTTTACGGCGCGGGGACCCTTTGCCCTCGTTTTTGTTAAATTTGGAATGTTTTTTGTCCAGTCCTGAATATTGAAAAACTGGGTCCCTCTTGTGGACCATTGGGTCGCCTTTGTTGACCACTGGGTCCACCTTGTGGACCACTAGGTCCGTCGTGTGGACCTGCCCTCCGCGTTCGGCTCGCATGTTTGCTTGAGAGGTCAAAGTTAGGAAACCTCATTTGACTTTTTGCTACCCAAACTTATGCGATTCTAAAGAATATATAATTGGTGTTTATTCTCAAATTATCATTTTGTAAATTTGTGTGCAGCAAATTGCAAAATCAGTAATTCAGCACTGCCACGTAATAACAATTGTAATGCTTTCGTGCAATTAAATTGTCACAGGGCTTTATGCTGCTATTTAAAGTTAAAGGGGTTAATCCCAGATAATTCAGTTTTATCATTAGACCTCTAGTGATTTTGTTTATTTTTATTTATTATTATCATTGGCATAACATAAATACACACATAAAAAAGGGGACCAGCCGGCAGAGGCTGCCAGGGCACAACAAAGTGAGACCACTGACATCTGAAAGAATGTGCATACCCCACCTCTGCTTACTGTCAAATAGACAATACAAAAATTATAAGAGTTAAAAATTAGAAATCGTTATTAAAAAGACATAAAAACCATATCATAAAGCACCAGCAAGAAGTACCCCTCATGCACACACCACCAGCAAAAAACATTAAACCTCCCTCACCACAAAATACCACACCAACACAACACACATAGCACACACCTGATTACATACATCCACCTGTATACACCTTATAGAACACACACACAATGGGCACACATAATCACCGAAAATATTGACTGAAAGAAAACTTATTGCACAGACTTCACATAACAGTCCAAAAATTTGCACTAAAAGCACAAGATCGTGTCCCCACCCCCCCCCCCCCCCGCACACATGAAATTTACAAATGATGAATTTGTTTGAAATGATCACGCAATGTAACTTGAAACAATCTCAAAGTATTGCACACCACCAAGGGAATTCGGTGACATGGTATGGTAAATCAGACCATTTTCTTAGGAAGGGCTGAACTGAGTTGTAGCGTAGGGTATCGGTTCTTGCTTTGAGATGGGGGAATTTGATAGGTTGAGTGTGTCTTGTGTGCACCTGGATTTTATTCAGGGAAGGCAGGAATCGGTACAACCAACAGTGCAAAGGACACTTGGCCACAGGACAGATGGACATGTATTTACGTCTCTAGGATAGATAAGCAAGGTTGAGACGTTCTTAAGCGGCACTATAGTACTTTCTATACGCCTTTGGTGAAGAATTCCCTCTGGTAGCGTTCTGCACACGTTCAGTGCATTTATTTAAGGTTTTGGGTATGAGGAGACCAAACTGGTGAACACACTAGTCAAGAATTGGGAGAACCATGGTCGGTATTAATTGGTGAGAACATCGGGATGACTTCCCGGCTACATGCCGAATGAAACCAAGAAGTTGTTACTCCTAGCAACAAAATCTTTAACTTGAATGTCCCATTTCAGATCTTTGGAAAATGTATGACCCAAGAAGGGGCAGAGCCATCCATTTATCTAGGGCCCAACATCTAATAGAGTAGAGGATTGGATAATAGTACGTTTTCTAGAGATTGACATTGAATTTACATTTGGTGGGATTTAACTGAAGTGCATTTTGGTGGACCAGCTGTATTAATTGTTAAGATAAGATTGTAACTCTTAAAAATCAACATCACTTGGAATTGTACGATATAAAAAATGTCATCAGCAAACTGTCCTATACCAGAGGTTAGATGCTGTTCCTGATAATTGACATAAAATGGTGCAAAGAAGTGTACCCAACACAGAACCCCTGAGGGTTCCCAAGAGAACGGGAAACCCAATACAGCCATTGTGACATCTGAAGGAACCCTTTGGACACGGCCTAAAACAAAAGATGTGATCCAGGAGAGCAGTGACATCTAATACCATATGTTACTGAGTTTGTAGAAAACTGTGTTAAGTGATATAGAGTCAAATGCATACTGTATCAAGTGAAATAAGATCGACCTGTGTAAAGCTACTGTGCCGAGTGGCCACGAGGTCATTGGTTTTAAAGCAACAATGTGCGAGCGAATGAGAGTCCTGTATTAAAAGCATGTTGGCTGTTAGAAAGAAGACAAGTATTTGCGAGGTGGGCTGAAGGCTACCAGCTTTGATACTCTCAAGCATTTTGCAAATTATACTAGTTAATGCAATCGGCATGTAATTAGTAACAAACGACAACGATCCCCTTGTTGTAAATGGGACAATGTTGGCACGCTTCCAACCACTGGGGAAGCGGACAGAGCTAAGAGAAAGATTAAACAAATTGGCAAGAACAGGATCGATCTGATCAGAGCAAAGCTTAGCATCCTAACTGATATACCATCAGGGCAACAGCCCCCATCATTTTTAGAGTATTAATACACTTTAACACTGGCTTTGCAGTCACAGAGATACTATGCAATGGTGAACAGGTAAGATGGAGATGTGAATCATCTCATTCCGATGTTGGCTTTGTAAAATAACCAGCAAAAGTTTGGTTAAAAGTTTTAGCAATTTTAATTGGAGTCAGAACATAATTTGTATCCAGTTTAAACAGACTACGTCAGTTCATTTTTCGACCGCGAAACAAAGACCAGAACCGTTTTGCAATCGGCCGGCATTAAGAAGAGAGTGCAAATGATTACTGTATGCAGATTTGATCCCATTCGTAACTTTGTTGCGGATCTTCTTAAAAGCGTCCCAATCAGAGTGTAGTTGAGAGACTTTAGCCCGTCGGAAAAGAGCATGTTTTTTGGAAATTAAGTTTTTAATGCATTTCTGGGGTAATCCGTGGCTTGGGACGTTTACGTTGACGACCGTTAGGAAGAGAATCCCGAACACAAGCCATGAATAAATCAACAAATTGATCCAAAGCTTCAAAACACTATCAAGGGACAGGAACGAATCCCAAGCTGTGTGTCAAAACAAGATTTTGTATTTGACTTGATCGGCTTTTGCATACAGCAAAACAAGTACGGAGATGATTCTGAACGCGCTTTCCACGGATGCGGAACTTGACCACCAAATGGTCGGACTTACCAATACCAGCTGTAAAAACATTAAATTACAATACGATCAGGTCTGAGGGGAAGAGTAGATCCAGGATACTACCATTATCCGGATTAATTGCATTGTGACGAGGGCGAATTATTTCGTGAACAAGTTGGGAGAGGCAAAATTTGAGTTAGCGAGATTTAATAGGTCCGGGTAAAAGGGGATCACGACTCTGAGGCACCCAATCCACATTGAAATCGCAGAGAACTATGATGCCAATGTAGATGGAGAAAAACAAGATCCCACAAAATGGTCCAGGTCTTGGATGCCAGTGACAGGCCCAAATCTTCAGTACGGTCTACTCCACCGCAGAGCACCATTTTTCATTCTTCAGGGAAAAAGAACCTCAGTTGCGTTTCAAGCAGTGTCTCAATAGTGGCGTAATCACTACAGTTGGATCAGCTCAGGGGAACATTGCAGAAGAACTCCACCACCTCTACGTTTTTCCGATACACTACGAAAAATCAAGTAGTCCTGAAGGACAGCCGGGTTGTGACAGAACTGTTGAGCCATGTCTCAATTAGAGCAATATGGAGAGAGTCAGTTTGAACAATAGTTTGGAAACTCCAAGTTAATTTGTTTTTAAACTTTGAGCATGTCAAGTGGATTCCCCATACCCATTACCACATTGGTAAAGGGATGATATTGTAGACTTGTTGGAGAAACCATCTAAAAAATATGAAGAAGATTGATGAAGACGACTCAACAAAAGGAGTCTGTGTGAATGGAGGAAGCGTTGGATGTACGCAAGTTGAACATAACCAGTCACTGTGATTCATTGAGCGAAACTGATGTAAGACAGGCCGCTACATTTACGATGGAAGTGTTCACAACATACTGAGCACTGTACCCGATATTTATAAAGATGGATTTCTTACAGGATGAGCACTCTTGACGTGGTCCTGGGTGGGGGTGGATGTCGCCATGTTCACACAAATCAACTGAAAGGTACATGTGCTATTATTAATTTTTTTTTTTTTTAGTAAGAAATTTGATGTGAAATAGTTACGTGTCCTCGAAGAGACTTAAAGAAAGCAGAAGATGCAGGCACAACCTTGTTAAGTAAAAGGGACTCCGAAACCCATGGCTAGCTATTCGAGAAATGTTACAATGATTCCCAGTAGGGCGAGCCCTGGGCTGGGGTACATATCCGGCAAAGTTTGAAGTTATTTCAAATGTGTAAACGTAAAGCAGTATGGTGGATAGCAATATAAGAGTCCCTTTGATTAATCCATGGTGTGCATAGGATGATCATTGCATTGTTTTATGATATGCGATTGTAGATGAGACAATAACAATATCAACAAAGGAGATAACAAGCAGTGCAGAATTTTTGGGAAAGGATGGCAGTCCAGGCGAATAAACACTGAAGCATGGAATGTCATTCCAAATTTGGAGGGTATCACCTGAAGGTAGTTGGTAATTCCAGGGTTAAAATAACATTTTTTTTGCACCTAGCTGGAAAAGACATGGTTCATTCCATAGGATACAACACCACTAGTAAGCAGTGCATAGATTAAATTTTCTCACAAGTCACAGTTTTGCAATGTTTTAAACCATGTCCGCCCGGAACCCACAACACACTAGTCGACACCATCCGCAATTAAAGTGAATCACATTCCACACTTTATTAAAACTATTTAGAATAGTAGGTTCTGTTGATGCTTAGGGAGAGCGTGGCCTAGCGGTTAGGGTGCTTGCCCTGGCGCAATTTTCAAATCCAAAATTCCCGGGTTCGAATTCCCGGTGGGGTCGTGGCACTGCTGGGATTTATTAGGGGTACTACCAATTCTGGAATTTGAATTGCTATACCAGCTATTGTTAATAATACAGAATTAACGCTCTCCTCCATGGTTCACTTGGAATTGGGGCAAGGATCATGAAAGGCATCCCGTCCTTAGGAGGGGACGTTAAGCGTGGTCCCGGGTGTACAGAGAGTCAAAACGGTAAAGCCTGCCTCCCATCTCCGTCCTTGTACATCGCAGTCAGTGTCGAATAAGAGGAGGGTGCAAACACCCTGGCACTGTTCCCAATCCGCCCCAGCCTCATTAGCGGGCCATTTAGGAGCCGGTCCGCCCATGGATACACGCGGCCCCGGTAAGCACACTAAGCTGACAACAAAATAATGAAAACACAACAAAGCCATAACAATGACTTGTGGATCCGAGCGCAAACAAAATAGGTCCAATATTAAAGTGCTATGTAAAATATTTAGGAAGTCTGCGTTTATAAAATCTTTGACTACATGCTTTGTAGGTGATGTAACAGTGTTTGGAAAACAGTGTTTGATGTTGATGTTTGGTGATAAATAAATGTGAAGTTATACACACACAAGTCATGGTATCAGGTGTGATTCTTTTAATAAAATAATGGAGCAATGTGTTTATTTTAAGAAAGCCCTAACTTGACAATAATGTATGAGGTCAAATATGATATAGTAGTTTATGTTTTAACATCCATGAACACTGAGTTGGATACATCGGAATATATTCAGAGAGTGAAATTTACTATAAATAAGAAAGTTAAAAAATAATGGTGTTGTTTTTTTTTTTTTTTTGGGTTTTTTTGTTTTTTACTTTTTACACTTAATGCGTAAGTTGGTATTTCTATGTATAGTAGCATAAAGTAAAGGCTTACCGTGTCATGTTATATAGGTGGTAAAATAAAATATTTTAATGGGCAACACAACAAACCTAAAGTATCATAAGCTTATCACAAACTTATCTTATAATGCACATGCCCTATAGCTTATGCTGTTAAACGGATTCGCATATCCCTTAAAATTCTAAATGACATCTTTTGCCACGTTTTCAAAAATCGCGAGGCAGACCCCTGCCTTGTTTAAATATATTTTTTGTATAGTAAATCAAATTTTTTAAAAGAAAAACCTGCCCAATAGCTGACACGAAAAGATGGCCCATGAATTGCCCCACTGGTGAGTAACAAAATCTTACCACACTCATCTCTATAAGCAAAAGTACGGGCCCCGGAAGTGAATTATCTTGGGATAATAAAAAATTATCCCAAGATAATTAAATTATCCGAGATATAAAATTATCCCGGAGAATAAAATTAGGCCCGGGATAAGATAACGTCCCGCTATAAGTCCGAGTATCAACGTGCCTATATGCGTACTTGCTAGAATCACTGCAACAAAATCCTAAATATGATTGTAAGCAGAATGCAAGACTTTCACCATATTAAGTGATACATGAGAGCTAACCCTGAAATAGAGGTAAAAATGGAATTTTCACTTTTTTTTAATAATTAAAAAAAGTTGAAAATTCGTATCTTTCAAAGGCTTTTTTCCCATTCAAATCTGATTTCGTATGAAATGCTCTCAATTAAAACGAAACACTACATTCAAAATTCAACCGAATTTGTAATTTCCTATTCCTTGTAAATGTATTTATTCTTAGATCAAAGTAGGTTAAATTCATTCCCACAGTAAAGTGCTAAACCAGAAGGGAGCTGAAATAATTATTAAGATGGACTTGATAGTTGAATAATACAGTGGTGTTTACAAACGTTGTTTCATGAAGGCCTAGCGCTAGCAAGCTAGGCCAACCTACACTCATCAAACAAAATGCAAAGTGAAGGTATTCACATAGAGTTCAATAATCAGTCATAAAGCTTACATAAAATTGTATAAGTAGGAAATTAAAGTTCACGTGGCAGGAATATTGATTACTTATACATGACCAAGAGATGCTTCTTCTTGTGCTACAAGGGTTTAATAGTTCAGTCCGTTGCTCAGTGAAGAAAGGTTGGGGTGAAATAATGAGGTATTTCTCTCTAGACAAAGTGCTGCATAGTGTTGCTGGTAGTGAGTAGGCCTTGCCTTACGAATTATTTCACCGATTGAATAAGTATTTCTTAACCTTTAAAAATTCCAAATTATGTTCACTTAATGTTGTCGCATGCTTTTGTCACTTTGTTAAAGCTGGCAATGTGGTTGGTGAACTTGTTTTGAAAAAGGTTGCTGTTAGTCCGATGTAAGGTTCCTTATGGAATTGTCACAGAGGGTTCCAGTTGCTTGGTAAACTATACCAGTGTCAAGCTTTGCCTTTGTTGGGGCAATCAAGCTTCACTTACCATTACAAGTTTACTTTCGCTTTGGAGGATCGGCTTTGCGCAAAAATAGTTTTGTGTGGTGCTGTTATTATTTGTTGCACATTGAGCATGCACAAGCAATGAATTTGACGGTATTCCTGTTCAAGAGTTTGTTGTAACTATGTCCGGGGGGAAGCACTATATAGCAAATTAAAGAATTTTCTCCACTGTTGTTGACACGCTATGCTGAATCGGGGTTAATTAAACCAAGTTATCTTTCTTGAACGCTGCCGTTTTTTCGTGTCGCTATTGAGTATGCTGTTTTCTGAATTCCAGGGTTTCACTGTAGCCGCTTTTTCAAGCTTCTTAATATGGTGGGGTTGGTGATTGAAGGCGTGTTCGTGGAAGAAATCTTTGGTGAGCGTTTGTTTATGCTGTTCAGGGTGTTCTGATATGCGCGTGGGTTGGGTGTTGCCTGTCTTTTGGAGTGAGTCGAGTGGGAATGGTTGTGTTCCTTCATGTAAGGTCGATAGGAGCCGTGCGTAAGCGAGGAGTGATGTCTAGTAGGTAATATACAGTTTTCTGTGGCTTCGATGGTGATTTTAAGGTGGTTCTGGAGAATACTTGCGATATTTTATGATGTTTTCGGACTTGTCGTGTGTTTTCGGCAAAGGCGAGAGAGACGCGACCATCGTCGACGGGGATACAAACCGACGTTGATATCAAATGCTGTAGTTGCGGACAGCAGTACAGCGCCCGACAAGTTCACAGTTTCAGCCTACCATCGAGCTAGCTACCCATTGTGACATCAAACTCAGAATTTCCACGCTTGTGCCTGGGGTTTGGTTGTTGTGGTAGGATTTCTTGGCATGGAATATAATCGGCTTTTCCTCGTCTGTGATGTCATCGTAAGTAGATGCAAAATCCAAGGGCAGTTGATAACAGATCTTCATTAATTGATGGGTAAAAGTCACAAACGTCGAAGCAAATGAAAGAGTGAGTTGCGCTTATCTGTATATTTGTGTACCACGAGATTGACTCATCTTGTGTTTTCCATGGTTGAAGTGTAGCGTTAATAACTTAGATTTATACATACGGACTAAACAGCAAACTCTTTTCAAAACAAGGTTCCAACCACCACCATGGCAAGCTGGTAAAAATAGTGACAAAAGGCATGCGGACAACATTAAGTGAACATATTTGGAATTTAACGGACACGAATATATCTTATACAAATCGAGTGGAAAGTAATTAGTAGCCAAGGCATACTCAACTACCATGCAAAATATCAGACTTGGTCTAGAGGAGACATACCTCATTATATTTCAACCAACCTTTCTCATGCACCAAAGGATGCAACTCTAAAACACTGTAGACCACAGGCGAAGAAGCAATCTCTTGTGTCAACTATAAGTAATTCAATATTCTTGCACTATGAACTTTTATGCCCACTTAGAATGTGATGTAATCTTTAGGGACTGTTATTGAAACTTATGGAATACCTTCACGGTGCATTGGGGTCGGAGGAGTGTGAGGTTGGCTAAGCTTGCGAGGCGGGCCTCAGTGATGAAAACAACGTTGTAAACAACAAGGGAGGAGGCAACTATCAAGTCCATGCGAAGAAGAGAGAGAGCGAGAGAGAGAGAGAAGAGAGAGAGAGAGAGGAGGAGATAGAGAGAGGGAGGAGAGAGAGGAGGAGGAGGAGAGAAGAGGGAGAGAGAGAGAGCGAGACCGACCGACCGACCAAACAAACAAACAAAGAGAGAGAGAGGAGAGAGAGAGATCAGAAGAGATGAGAGAGAGAGGAGGAGGGAGAGAGAGGGGGAGAGAGATGGAGAGAGAGAGAGGAGAGGAAGAGAGAGAGAAGAGATGAAGATATATTATATATAATTCATATAATTAAAAAAAAAAAAAAAAAAAAAAAAAAAAAAAAAAAAAAAAAATAGATTATTTATATATATATATATAATTAAAAGATATATAATATAATTATAATATTTGCATGCTACTTCATTGCCGTTCCACACGCAAGCTGGGGTTTAGCGCTGCGATCGTTTTATTTGTACAGCGTTTAGCCTTTGTGCATGAGTTTCACTCGTGGGCCTACCAAATCCAACAAAACAAACCCGCAGTATTGCGCATGTTTTACCGTTACACACAATTTAATTGATCTTCCGAACTACTTTCATTCGTATTAGGTTCAAAATGAGGGATTAACAACAGTAAAGGAAAAACTACGTTGTTTAACAAAGTAACGCCCCTCTATACAGTTCTAGCTGTTCCTCATATTGGCTGCTGTTGAAATTGCTGTGGTTTTGGTCGAAGTTCATTACTAGTTAATGATAAGACAGTTAAAACATCGGGTAACGGTCTATGATATATGACAATGGCAACGAGGTCATTTTCGTACTCGTAAATAAGTCAGCGGGCGGGGCGAACCTTTTGCTGGGGTGTGTTGTCTTTCAAAACATTTGGACTTCAGTGGGCTAAGGAGATAAAACGATAAGAAAACATAGTGGCCAAGACTACACATGTGCCGACATCTGGCGATTGTGTACGATTCGTTGCATCCAACTTCTTCAATTAATGAGACCTACGATGTTTATCTTAAAAATACGGCCGATGTTGGCACCATCAACAGCCATCGGGGGAATCAAGAAACTTGCAAAGATAATTCGCATGGGATGATAGTAAGTATTTGTGAATGTTAGCTATACAAAAAGTCACACTCACGGAAGGGACATGGGGGGGACAATGGTCAGAATAATATGCTTGCGCAAACGGAAGTGAGTGTCGTCTCAAGGGAGCATAACCCCCAACGGCTAAATTGTCCGAGGTGGTAGCTGGTGGTCACAAGTTTGGCGACCTCTACCTGTGCTTAAAAAGAAGTCAGTTTAAGGACACCCAATTTACTTAACTTGGTTTATTTCTAGTCTAGTTAGGTAAGCACCTCTCTACTCTAAAATTAGATATCTTGTAATACCAAATCATTTTGAATTGGTTGATGAATTCTATTTTTTTATGATCGTTCCTAGCTTAGGGATGAGAAAGTAGGGGCTATCGTAGCGGAAAAAGCCGCAGCAACATCGGGCTTCTAACGGATGCACGGGTCCGGGACAATTTTGACACGTCTGACTCTTTGGGTATGAATTCATATTCTCCACACATCCTTCAACATGCACTGATGAAGTTATGTACGTTGCTGGTTGAGGTTGCCATATTCATAGGGTGGTGGCATAATACTAAATTCTTTCCTACTTTTGCTGCTGTTCAAAGAAAGAGAGCAACTTCAAATCGAATGATATATTACTTACACAATCCGCTGCAAGTTCCTTTGATATTCAAATACTTCTCAGTCAAAAACATTCAAGAAAAAACAAGTTCTAGTAATGAACGAAAAACAACCTACATGTTGTCATTCTTGTATCTGAACCTTGACTACCTACTTGACAATCTGCTGCAGTACCAAATGTCTTTTTTAGAAGCGAAACTCAACTCGCTTCATGGAAAATAATCAATGGCATTCTGCGAACCTAAGAAATATGCACACAGGTATGGCCAGCCCTATTTTCTTTTAATTCGATAAAATCAGTTTTTTGTCATAAACTCAGTTTCTTTTTTTGGTGAAGGGGGGGTGTTAAAAACTTTTTCACACACAACGCAATCACCTTTCACAGACAATACACACAATTCAATAAAAAACTTTGTCCAGTATGCATCAGAAAGAATTGGAATCAAAACACCATTTATCATGATTTGCAAAATCAGAAACTCGAAAACAAATCATAAAAATCAGATTTTGCATGCATGTAACAAAGTACAGGTATCTCAACCATACCCCACAATGATAAGACCAGAAGCAACCTAATAAGGACAAAAATCGTAAATTTAGTCATTGCTGTCCGTACGGTCACGTACTACAACATTTAAATTGAATGGAAGCTTCGTATCTTGGAACACTGCCATTTCTTCCTTTCTGTCAATATTCAGTGTAAAAAGGAACTCAATGAGAATTCTACAGAATATCCTTCACTTTAAGCTATACGCAGATTTCAATATTTTGACTCTTTCGATAAATCACTGTTAGTGTCATTAAAACCCTAAATGTGAGACAGTTCCCTTTCATTCCATTAAAGTGACAGGAGGAGATTGTTTAGGAATACGAATTTCTCTCAAATTGCACAGGATCGATTGTAGATCACATACCAAGAACGTTCCGAAGGTTAGTTGATTGGCAAAACAAGTCAAAATGAAAACAGCACCTTGTTTTGAACTTACCTCGACTATCGTAATTGTCGATTAGTTTATAGAACACCGTGGCCTTGAATTTTGTCAGCACGACAGCAGTACTAAATAATCATTTATTACATAAAGACTACGTATTCGCTCTTATTCACTTCATGGCGTGATATAATACATTGGAAACCATCAAATATGCAAAAAAACGGGTTCAAAAAAAATTGGGGGCGGAGCTTCCTGGAAATCTCATCATGTCTCTTAAAATGTGATGATGCAAGGAACAATTTCCCCTTCTTTGACAATTAAGTATTCCCACTTTCCTTTGCTGTTATCAAAAAAGATTTTTAAAGGACATGAGGACATTTCCAGAGAGAAGGTCCTCATATTTTTCGAACCCAGGTTTTTGCATATTTGGAATGCTTACCAATAAATCACACCTGTAGTGAATAGCCTAATACCGCCATCTCTATGTAAAAGATGATGAGTAGTATTTCTGTCGGCACGGACAAATTCAAAGCAGGGTTTCCTATTATATAGGGAGCTGAGAACAGCAAGCAAGTTAAAAAACAAGGGTTGAAGTTTCTTGACGCATGGTCAAACAAATATTTTTAAAAACTGTGTCGGGTCGCCGGGCATAATTTTACAAGAAATAAGCGCCACATGGCAAAGCATTTAAGAGAGATAGGATGTTCTAGTTTGAAATTGCACTTTAATTACGAAAAGAAACATGTATAAAAAGAAATATAAACTGTTTAAAGTAGATGTTGATACATGAGTATAAGATTGCAACTTGATCTCTCTTTGACCTTGGATGTGACCTTTGACCTCACATTTAGTGTAAGCTTAATTTGGACAT
>JAMKCH010016157.1:0-23946 GCA_023653785.1 Ophioderma brevispina
AGTGTCTCATTAAGTGAATGTGGCTATTCAGATGAATGCATACCCACCCCCTCACCCACCCCTTCCCTAATCAACACTTTAAAGGACAAGTGGCTAGGGGCCGACCAGGTACCCTATACTTACCGTGAAATCGCAGTTCTGCCAACTCTGAAGTTCCATTGCATCTCTAAGTCTAAAATAGTAGATTAAAGTTAGCGCAGAGTGGGAATCGACCCAGGACCTCTTGATTACCAGACGAGCGCCTATAGACCACACGCCACGAAACTCGAGCCGGCAGAAGTTCGTTTTTTGTAATACTTAATCAATACATTCCCGGAACCCTAGCCGCTTCTCTTAAAAGGTGATGATAGGGAATGCTTCTCATAAATACTGGTGTCCCCCCCAAAAGGGTTACATAAAAAATTTGATTGCCAATTCAAACTGATACAAGTGGTATTGGAAATTATGTTTTCACTTTATTATGCACTCAGTAAACATAGTCCCTTCTCGTTTCCAGGTGGTTAACAGCTGTATAGCACATTCTTGGACAGCTGCCAGCATTCACGAATAGCAGGGGCGTAACAGGGGTCGCTTGTCAAAGGAGCAATTTTCCAGTTTTGAAGCAGATTTTCCCAGTTGGAGGTGGTTTTGAGCAGATTTTCCTGGTTGGAGGTGAAAATTTCCTATTGGAGGTGAAAATTTCATAGTTACAGGCATAAAGGCTGATTTAGCAGGAATTTTAAGCTTTTTCTTTCTGGTCAAAGTTGCTCTCCGTCTCTTCCCTTTCCCTTTCCCCTCTTATGCAATTTGCCTCTTCATCGTGGGAGTTTTTCCATAACCTGCCCATCTCTGACACTCTTTTTCTGACACCCTAATGAATTCGGAACTTATGGACTGAACGTGTGCTTAATCCGTGAAGGTTTCCAATGAATTCATAGGTGTGTCAGAAAAAGTGTGTCAGAATGGGTCAGGTTACGACACTCCCCTTCAGCGCCTCATGATGTTTTTAAGATGCCATGGTTGCTTCGCGCTGAGATCAAATTAAAGGCCCTTACCAGTGATTTCCCTATTTCCCTGAACATAAAAAAAATAAAAAATCAGATTTTTGCATGTTATTTGCAAGTAACAGGTGTCCCTAACATAACCAGCAAATGTAGACTAGAATGTTGGACAAACTTTGATATTTTAGTCATTACGTCCATACGGACACTTTACTACAACAAGTAATTGATGTAATTCTATCTTTGAACACTGCGGTGTTTTCCTTCTCTGTCAATTCCTAAGTTGAAAAGTAACCAATGATAATTTCTACACAGACATAGCCCTTCAACTTTTGTTTATTCCTGTATTTTCAATATTTTGACTCTTTCGGTGAATCACTGACAGTGTTTTAAACTCTGGTAGGCCTAAGTATTTTTTGGGGGCAATTTAATTCCAAGTTTTGCTGTAGTCTTAACCCCTCACTTGTTTCTCCTGGAAGGAAGGAGGCCTGTGCATACTGGGGGGGGGGGGAGGGGCTACCCCTTGTGGGGACGCTTCCCCCCCCCCTGAAAATTAGAGATTTTCTGCACATGCCTCCATTTAAAGTGAAAACAACATCGGCCCTATACATTCCTAGCATTTCAAATATGCTTGCCCCCCTGAAAATATATGTCCCCCCCCCCCTTTGCCCACCCCTGAAAAAAAGCTGGTTACACCACTGGGAAGAGGTAAAGGATAGAAAAGTCCAAAGTCTGGCCCATCTCGGGGGGATTCGAACCCGAGTCCAGGATCCCCAGTGCTCTGACCATGGATGACAAGCCATGAGGGTTGCCCATAAACAAAAAAAATGTGTGTTCGTATGATGATGTCATCACAGAATTGGGGTACTTTTTTGGGCATTTTCAAGCCTCAGCTCAATTGAGTGTTTGGCGTGCTAAGGTTATGCTTTGAATATGATTGATAACTAAAACGTGGCACCATTTACGCTCCATAGAATATGTACTGCTGGGAATACACAACGCCACCAATTCCGTTTCCGCATCGGTAATTGGCCGGCTATGTCTTAGACATGCCTCTCATGGGACTCCCAGCAGTCAGACGCTGTGTTAAAGGCTCTGCGTAGCTTAACAAGGAATGAAAAAACGTTTTCGCGGAACCCATACCTTGGATATCGCGAAAACGACGAATCCGGTGGTCGATCTGATGTTTGAAATGGGTTGACAAAAAAGACCATTAGCTCACTATTTTTGTAAGCATGGCGTGTGGCATTATTGACAGCAGCAATCGAACCATTGAGCACCTAATAAGGTCAGAATTTTTCACGTATTGTGCAATGTTTTTTTCTCCTTTTTTCAATATAAACCTATATTTATAACTCGTCAGCCAACTAGACAATTTAGTTAGGAATTTTGGTGCTTAAATCGTTACGATAGGCCAACTATTTTGCGCAATATCCAGTGTAACAAAAAATCCAAATCAATGCTATTTGGGACCGGGTCCGAATATGTTTAACAAGTTTGTGGTGTACGTGTCAGCCACTTGGAAGACGTTTTTCATAGGAAGTCCACCATTGATGCTAATGAGGTATTCAATTGGATCCGCCATGCGCTGTATGGCATTGTGCAGTAGCGCTTGACGGAATTAATAGCAATACCTGAATTTGCATCAAGGGGACTTTTATATGAAACGTCTACCGCCACTGGGCATGATTACGTCGAAACTTGTGACTCCCTAGCGCAGTGAGATTTGCCAAGGTCGCGTGGGCTCAAATTACTTTCTGACCGTAATTTAACAATGGGCGGCCGCTGTGTCAAGACAACACGTAAATGGTGTATTGGGGAAGTGATCTATAATATGTAGTTCACTGCTTGATTTGATCAGAATTTTCTACATGATTAATCATGATACGTTTCTCGCTCTATTGGTCTACGGGGCCTTATCCAACATTTTGTTGTGTTACCTTTTTAAATTCTGTCTCTTTCGGAAGTGGTCTCCTATTTTTTGTAGTTGTAGTCCAATAGTTTTACATGAATTCATGTTTACTTCTGCCGACAACTTGCTGTCTACTCCTGTCTCCTTCTACTTCAGGTCATCGTACATCACGTTGGGTTGAAATTATAATTGATGAATCCTTCAGTAATACTAGACATATCCTACCAATAGGACTTTATGCTGCTTCATACATGAATCAGCTTCTGAAAAGAAATCAGGTAGAAAAATTATTATAGCATTGGCTTGTTTATCATCCCCTTAACCGGAGTATGGGACACCCAAACTTTTTTTTTTGATAGGTAATGGAAAACCATGGATTTCAAGAGTGGGGCTCCAAAAAAGAAGAACTGATTTTGGATACTCAAATTGGGGTTCTTTGGAACTAAATTTTACACTGTAGGCCAATTCAAGTCTCTTTGGAACTGACATTTTGAGATTTCCAGGCTGAATAATAACAAATCTGAGATTTGGCACTTTAAAAAAATTAAGGGGATCCTTGGAAGCAAGGATAGAGCTGAAGCAAAAAGAGTAACAATTAGGCCCATAATACATTTTACCTAACCCCTCGGGTTAAGCCCACCTTGGCCCTTCCACCCCCCCCCCCATTTTCAGTGAAAATGCACTCAGGAGACTAGCATACAATTCGGTACGAGGCCCAAGGTGGCTTTTGCACTATTCTATGTTATGTACACATCTCACGGGTCTTTAGCTGTTTTGTGTTGCAATTTGAGTGGGAGAGGATTGGGAGACCACTTTTTTTGTAATTTCCATTTAGCAGTGCAGTGGTTGCCTTTGATGCCTTGTTTTTGGAGCTTGCCAGTGAGGTTTTGAAACAAACACTTTTGGACCTATCAAAGAAATCACAAAGGTTGACTTTTTCTTAGGTTTTACATGTTTTATCGCTACAAATAAAGAGCAGACTGAGCCTTACCTGAAGTTAATTGTTAATATGCTCTTAAAACATTATTTATTGGATTTTTTATTCAATATTTTCTCCCAAGTTCTAGCCCTCCCCAGGTATAAGCCCATCCTTCTTTTTGAGTGAAATCTTCCCCATTTAGGGGATGGGCCTTATACCAGAGTGCTACCGTAAAGGAAATGAGTGTGGTGTGTGATGTGCGAGAGCTAATGTGGTCGAACAAGCACCCAGAAGCCGCGGAGACATTTTTGTTTCAAAACATCAGAAGGAAACATTTTGCTGTTTCTTCTCCATATCCCATGTCCTTAGGGCCTACAAAGAGACATACAAAATGCACTACCAACCCCCCAACACGGGTTGGTTACATTTGCCTGAACCCGATTCCAGAATTCAGCAGCTTTAGTAATAAAGTGCATGTGAACTGTACTATATTCCGAAGGGTGCTCAAATCTGAGTTGGGTCAGGGCAAAGTGGGGTCACAAAATGTACAACCCCCCCCACACACCAACAAAAGATTTAAAACAATTTCATCTAAGGGGCCTTTATAAAACAAACCACATATGACAAGACATGAACAACAACAAAATCACCCACACACTCCCTCACCAAATCCAACCACCACAATTTTGAATACATCATTCAAGTTAACTTTGATGAAAAATAGTCAAAAACCAAACAAACACAAAAACACACAATTTTGTAATTATTGAAATTGAAACATAACAACATAAATATATAATGCCTTAAGGAGTTTGGGGCATATATCAACTTTTGGCATCGTTCCAGCCTCAATATCTTCCGAAATGTCTTCCGCAGTCTGTAGCGTCGATTGCCCGCGCTTAACAAACAAGAGCGCACATCCCGCGTAGCAAGAGTTTTTAAGCAAAATAAAAACATTCTTTAACCACAAGCGCGATAGGGGGATGCATGGGGACCTTGAACATGAACCATCCTTTCCTTTATTGTCCTTTGTTCAACACTGGTTTCTTCTCAATTGTGTTTCTTCTTGGCATCTTTGAGGCATGCAGTGAGGAATGGGGAGGGTAATTGGCCCTCCCCCATTTCAGTGTTGTCCGCACATTTTTCTCGAACAGACTTGTGGCTGTTCCCTTACTACTCGATCTGCAAAAGTTATTTTACTCATGTTGAGTAAAAATGTCACAGCTCTTAATGTTGAGTAAAATCTTAGTCAAAGTTGAGTAAACCTTACTCAATTGTTGAATAAATCATAGTCATTTTTGGTCAAAATATACTCAGCTTTGTTGCCCGGGCTTTGTGTAAGTTAACTCACTTTGACTAAGATTTACTCCCTAAAGAGCTGTGACTATTTATTGTATACCTCACAGTTTTTTGGAGTGTAGTCTCAGCAGTAAAAGTACCCAAATTGACATGATTTCGGATTATTGTTATCCCCCATTTCCTTTCCTTTTCCTCCCCAACATTCTAATTTCTGGTGCTTTCACGGTTTCACAAATAATATATATTGATTAGTTCAATGCGTAATATGTTATCGATTGAAGCCCGATACGAGACCACTCACTAATGCTAAACTCAACAATCCGCCTATGCGTGTGTTATTAGGCCTATATTTTTGGTAAATTGTACTTTATAATCAGATAGAGAAAAAGCTTTTAGCTTACCCAATGTTCCGAATTTGGGTTCGGTATTCAATTGTGCTGGAAAAATGTTTGCGTGTTAATTTGTGGGGACGGTGGTCCCTTCGTATAATGTTGCCGTCTTTCATCTAGTTATTTTATTTGAAATATTCCCTGTTAACTTCGAGGGGTCAGGTGAAGAATCCTCATTGACATGTCGGTCTTTAAAGACAAAATCTATCAAAACCCTAATATAATAGAATAGGTCTAAACCGGGACTGATGCCGCCTCTCCTGTCACAAACTGCAGGATTTAAACGAAGAAAATTCTGATTCAGAACATAAAAGATAAAAAAGGGGAAAGCGAATGTTATAGTGGACTATAGGCCTACATGAAAGAAATCGGTACTGCGCTGGTCACGCAACACTAGAGACGTGCGCGGGTCAACACGTTGCGTATCATTCTGCGTTTTTTGTCGGAGCTGTACGTACTAAGATATCGCAAGGGTTCATTTTTTTCAAAGAAAAATAAGGATTTCCGCATGAATACTCAAAAGGGACTCGGCTGACACAGTATTTTTTTTTGTTTTATTAGAAATTTTTTATATTAAATTAATACTTACTATAAAAAAACACAACAAAATTATGGCTAAATTTTTATCTATAACCAAAAATGTCTTCGAAAAATGATTTTTCCATAGACTTATGTAGTTAATTTTGGCGAAAAATTGTGTTTGAATGGTTTAACTCAAAAGTGACATCGGTACCCCCGAATTTTTTTTCCTGAATTTTTCGATCATATCGATGAAACCATACTTATGCAAAGTTTGAAATGGAAAGTATGGCGGGACGTTAATATAATCACTTAGAGACAAACTTTTCCAAATAGAATGTCGTGTTTTGTACAATTTAAGCTAATTTAAAATATTTTACATTTCCAATGCCAGCATTTGATCGATATTTGGGTCAGATTATAAACAACACAAATTCTCCTAAATGCTTCCTAAGAAGTGATATGCATGTTACATACCAATTTCCCTGAAGCACGGTGTTTTCGCCATTCTCGCAACCTGCTATTTTCCTATTGTATTGATTTGATATCCTTCCAATGCATATATCCTGAAATGATATTGACGCATTGATAGATAACGTTTCTCCCGGTATTGACCAGCCAACATGCCAATAAATAACATACAGCATTGTTTGGAGACTAATCCAAGAACAGGGAATAACCATTGAATACGAAATCATAACTGAATCAGGGTCAAGGTTCAGTTTCTTGTCAAAATGGAAGACAATACAATAATATGATATCATTCCCATTACACAAAGCACATTGGAAGGTGAGATTCTGAAAGGAACAATGGTTACATGTGTACAACTACAGAGGGCACCAACACCTGCAAGCGGCGGCAACCAGAAACCCCAATTTTTGTATGTTGCCATTGGTTGAGCCAGTGATCACAAACCCTTCACACAAAATACACAACATTTGAAAGGTATCAAGTTCAACCCAGACTCTTTTTCTGGGGGGACGGGAAGGCAAAGTGAATTTTTTTTTTGAGGGGGGGGGTGGGGCAAGTGAATTTCGTAGGGAAAACATGCAAACTTTGGAATTTATCACCAATTTGGGTCCAATCACTGATATTTGCCCCAAAATTTTGTGTTTTTTTTTTTTGGGTCCCAAACCACTGATTCTTTGCCTAAAATCACCATTTTTCTTCTATCTAATTCTAAAATAATATAAATATAATCTCTGAATACTAAATAAATCATAACAATCATATTATCTCTATAATCCATGAAATGTGGTGGGGGGGCAGAACTGATTGCAGGACCACAACTATCTAGCTCACGTTGAACTTGACAAAATTGTCTTACGTCTTGTATTGATTTATCTGGGCCGACCAGCACCCTTTGCTATCACCACCCTCATATTTATTTTTTGTTATCTAGTGCTAAAATACCCTTTGTTCTGTCTGGGGTCTATAACCTCAGTAAACAATCGATTTTATATTGAATACCTTCATGGTTTGATACCAGAATAAGCAATCACCACCAATCCCGGCTCACATATGTACTGGTTCTAGTATTTCTTGACATGTTATGGTTATTGTTTTAGTTC
Source organism: Ophioderma brevispina (assembly GCA_023653785.1). Lineage (NCBI taxonomy): Eukaryota > Metazoa > Echinodermata > Ophiuroidea > Amphilepidida > Ophiodermatidae > Ophioderma > Ophioderma brevispina. The sequence continues at coordinate 7,591 of JAMKCH010016157.1, forward strand.
ACAAAATGAATTTGACCAACAGAAAACAGATCTATGAATTTGACCAACAAACAGATCTAACATGGGCCAAAATTGTAAAAATTGGGCAATGTAGACCACTTTTTACCCAGGGAAAGGGTTAATCCAGTGTTGCCCCGTTTCTATAAAGGGAAGTTCTTTTTGCTTGATTTTTATTAACAAAAAAATATGTGCATTCAGGCATCCCGCCCATACACCCAACTCACTGGAGCAAGCTGTCTAGCCGCTTTCCCAAAGATATGGCTGTTTTAACAAACATTTAATCCGTTGCTCCTATAATATACTACACTATTTTCCCCTGTGACTTGTGGATTTGTAAGATGATGGCTCTTTGATTTATTCAATAGTGGCTCTCAAATACCCTAACCCTAACCACGTTTTCCCCTGTGTAATTATTTTCCAGAGGGGAAAAAGTGGTACTATATATTTCTTTGTGCTCTCTTATATCTCCACTTTTTTCCCCTGTGGTACATCTGTCGATTTGTAAAATTTTGGCTATTTATTCAAAATTCCCTCTATATCTACTACACCTTTTTCCCCTGTATTTTTTCCTGAGGGGAAAAAGTGGTACATATACTCTTTATCTACTACCACTTTTTTCTTCTGTGTAATTATTTAGAGCGTGGCATAGCGGTTCGGGGTGGCTTGCCTCTGGCGCAAATTTACCTTAAAATTCCCGGGTTGAATCTCGGCGGCTTTGGGGTCGTGGGCACTTGCTGGGATTTATCGGGTACTATCAATTCGAGTCTAATTCTGGATTTGATCTGGTCTACCAGCTATTGATTAAATACAGAATACCTCAATGGTTCACTTGGAATTGGGCTAATGAATCATGAAAGCACACCGTCCTTCGGAGGGGGACGTTAAGAAAGCCGTCGGTCCCCCGTGTACAGAGAGCCACAACTGTACATGTACATCGCAGTCAGTGTCGAATAAGAGTAGGGTGTTAAACCCCTGACTGTTCCCATCCGCCTCAGCCTCAAATAAGGCGGGCCATTTAGGAGCGTCCGTATCCATGGTATACCGCTGCCCGGATCAGCACACTAGCTTAATAAATCCTGCCACCACCACAAATCCATTACCAATGACTTAAGGATACGAAGCAACAAACAAACCCTAGGGGGAAAAAAGTGGTTACTATATATTTGTTTTCCCTAACTCACCCCAGTGAGTTTTTATGGTTTATGGCTAAAGTTCAGTGATCTACTCACCCCGATGACTTAGGGTTAGGGCTAAAGCCCAGTGACTTACTACTCACCCAGTTGGACTTAGGGTATGGCTAAAGCCCATGATCCCTCACCCCAGTGGACTTAGAGTTAGGGCCAAACCCATGATTTTACCACCCCTGTGGACTTAGGGTTAGGGCTAAAGCCCAGTGATCTACTCACCCCAGTGACTTAGGGTTAGGGCTAAAGTTCATGATCTCCTCGCTTCAGTGACTTAGGGTTTTAGGCAAAAGCCCAGTGGATCTACTCACAACCCCAGTGACTTAGGGTTAGGGCTAAATTCGTGATCGTACTCTCTCCAGTGACTTAGGGTTAGGGCTACATCACAGGAATCTACTCACCCCAGTGACTTAGGTTAGGAAGTCGGTGATCTACTCACCCCAGTTACTTAGGGTTAGGGCTAAAGCCCGTGATCGCACTCACCCCAGTGACTTAGGGTTAGGGCTAAAGCCCATTGATTTACTCACCCCTGTGCTTAGGGTTAGGGCAAAGCCCAGTGATCTACTCACCCCAGTGACTTAGGGTTAGGGCTAAAACCCACTTTTTTTGGCCCCTCAAAAAAAAATACACAGGGGAAAAACTGGTAGTATATAATAGATGACAAAAAAATATATAGTACCACTTTTTTTTTTTTTCAACTCAGCAAAATAATTACACAGGGGAAAAAGTGGTAGTATTTATAGAGCGACGAAGATAATTTCCTCCCAAATCAATAGCCACATTCTTAATGTGTTTTCTAACTAACGACTGGCGAAATCCCCCTTTGAAAAGGGGCGCAGACTTAGCTTGCTGCAGTAGCTTTTGGAGTGACAGGTAGATAAGGGGGTTTAGAAATAGGGGTTTAACTGTTAAAAGGACAAAATTGCCCCAAAAAGAAGAGCGACTTTTAATTAAATAGCCACATTTTACAAATCAACAATGTACACAGTAAAAAACATGGTATAGACGACCGCCCATTAAGGCAAAAAGTGTTCAGAAAAAGTTTGATTGCGTAATTTGTTACAACATCCAACCACGTGGATTCTCCTCCTCATGGTACATACAATATCGTTAATGGGGTTGGGTGGCCAGTCTAATTTTTTTAATTTTGGGGTAAAAATGGCCAAAAAGGTCAAAATAGTCCAAAAATAGGTAACTCCGATCATATTGCCGTGTTTTCATCTCATTAATTCTCAGGAACAATTGGGTTTACAGCCCAAGGGAACCCAAATTGAACGCGGATTGGAGTGCTAGCCCTTCCAATTTTACTTATCGGGGGTCAAATTGGTCCAAAAACAGCATAATTGTCCAAATCCATAATGCATCATAATGCCTCCTTTTCTCACAATCTTAATCTTTCGGAACACGGCAAGCGACTACAGTCGCTTAACGGTCAAATGTGTCAATTTTGTTTTCAAAAAGGTCACAATTATAATTTGCCAAGTGCATAGTCAGAATCAGAATGAAAATGGCATCTAAATTAGTCCCAAAAGCCTAGTCTTTGCTGATCTTCTTTTTAGATGGCTGTTCCAAAGAAAACGACCTGCAGGCATTTGGGACGCAATCTCTTAAGCCACTGACATATGTGCTAATTACGTATCAGAATTGGCCCGTGTCGAAAGGGTGTAACAAGATAACATGTGTCCAGATACTGTTTTACTTCCCAAAGAACTAAATTTAAAATTGAATAGCGTGCTAGCCATATCAATTGACACTTTGTAGGGCAAAATGGCCAAACAAGTCAAATTTTGTTCAAAACCAATAACTTCTTCAGAAAACACACTCGTTTCTCAAAATACGCTTAGAGGGGACAAAGTCCCTTAACTTTCACATGGACAATGATTAAGTAAAAAAATGTGCTAGTGCCATTTCAATGATATTTTGTGGTCAAAATGTCCAACAGGTAAAAATTGGTCCAAATATGGTAAAGCGGGCATAATGGCCCTTTCTAAATACGTAATAAGAAACATATATGCGTTTCAAAGGGAATTCAATTAGGTGGATACAGCTAGTGCTTATGTATTCCCCTTTACCCATTTTGTAGTTACATTAGGCTAATGATCTTATCTCCAGTATTATGGTTAATATGGTCAGAACAACAATCAATCAAATTAAACTATGATTGAATGAATGTGATGCAAGCAATGTTGTCCTTAAGGTGTATTGTTATTCATTAAATTTACATCCCTTAAGAAAATTCCTCAAGTTAATCCGTAAAACTCGATCATAATCACCTTTGAAATGGAGCCGAATTTTCGAGAAGGCCGATAATTATAATAGGCGAGCGAATAGCGAGCGCCCCTCTTGTCATAATAAAGTCCCAAATTCACTTGTCAAAATGCCCAGAATGACACTAAATTGTTGGTCGGTATAGGCACTTTCACTGAAGGTCAAAGATTACTAGCAAGATTGTCCCCAGCACAACCCAAGCAAATGATCACTTGCCGAACTTCTGAAATATTCAGGTGAACCAGGTGCCGTTTGTAATCCATTGCGGTTCAGGAATGCGCCACAGCTCGCCAGCGTCCGGTCAGTGGCTCCGGGTGGCTGAGCCACACTGAATGAAGCCAACAGCCATTCAATAGAATTTACCTTCCGTGAACGGCCCCGATAAACTGGAGTTAGAAGAGAGTGAACGCATAATGAGAGTCAGGTATAAAGGCGGATTATCCCATTATTGAAATCAGTAGTAGAGAGTATGGCCTTTGTAGGGTACCGACTTTACCGGACAGTAACTGATCACTGCCTCATATCCTCTTTTGATCTGTACAGAATATTTGTAAAACAACGATATTATCCCATCCCACATTAGCAAAATATCGCTTTTATCGCATTTGTCGCATTTAATGTCTATAGCAATTCAATGTCAATATGGGATATTATATTTTCATTTTATTTTAACAAGCATAGTTTCCCTTAAATTAAAAAAATTGCTATTGTTTCATTGCATTATTCTTTATATTTGCGAGGGAATGGGGTGGTTTTTATATATAAATACGAAAGATATTGTTGGTCGGAGTGTTGAATACATATCTTCTTGGGCGAAGTTGATCCCTTTCAGAATGACGCAGAGATATATTTCAGAATTAATTCGGAAAGCCGTTACTTTTTGTTCTTGGACAGAAAATGCTAACCTAGCAAGACACTCCAAAGTATTATCAATTCATAGCTCGTCAAGCTGAATCAAACAGGGAAACATGGGCGAGTTCATAAGGTGATTGTATTAACAGCAATTTTAACAAGACTGAATGCTTTTGTTTGAAGACACATGCTGGATGTGTAACACCCAATTGGAAATTATCACGCCATCTATTCACCCAATGATTGATTTACAACCGTACAATAATTCTGTTGATTGGACTTGTTCAATCTCCATGCTCCATACAACCCGAAGCAGGAGTAGGCCTAATCAACCAATGACATGTTTTTGACGTGCATATTTTGTATTTCCTGTCCTGGACTCATAAAGGTTATTTTTCAGCAGATGCGCAGAACGTAATATTGTAATAAAACATCGTCCAAAATTGTTTAAGGGGATGACCCGATTTAAGTTCCACTTGATACCTGGCCGTCCACCCCAATACTCCAATCTGCAAAGGTTCGCCGCCGAAATTTTGAATCTGTTTAGAATCTGATAGAGAGCGGCAAAGAGCCGACCAGTAACAGCGTTAATGAAGAAGATTATGGTATGCACTGGCTTTTTTATTTCGATCCGTAATTTATTTATTTTTTAAGTATTGCAAAAACGGCCTCTTGGCCGGTGATTTGCATGGCGTTTTTGTTATAGGCGTGCTCCGTCTTATATCTAAAAGGTGTGTGGTTCGATTCTCACTTCTGTCACAAATTGGTAATCTATTATTTTAGATTAGACTTTAGAATAGCCGGGTGAACCTCTTCGATTTGTGTGCGGTTAAGTATTGGGTTACCTTCGGTCCCAAGCCTCTTGTGTTTTTATGTTCAAGTCTGAAAACGTGATTTTTAAAACTCCATGGACTACTGTGTGGTTGACCAAAATGGGGTACATTTTTGCTCAAAATTTCAAACCAAAATCCTTTAGCACTAAGATTTTCCACAGGGTAAATGAGAAAAAAGAGTAGCTTTCTTCAGATAGACCCTACCAATATTTTGACCACTTCCGGTAATATCTGGAGTTCTCTGGTGACAATGCTATTATCGATCTGGCCATGGACGCCAATGTCATCAGAATTCTTTTTTGTGTGCCATTCGTACCTAATATATGTCAGGAAAATCGTTGATTTGGGGGGTTTAATAATTATATATACCGTCGGTCGAGAATGTTTTCAAATATTTACGGTCCGGCATGTTTTTTGAAGGGCTGTCGGTTTGTTTTCCTTCCCGAAAAAAAAAAAAAAAAAAAAAAAAAAAAAAAAAAAAAGAAAAAAAAAAAAAAAAAAAAGGAAAAATAAAAAAGAAAAAAAAAAAAAACCGTTTCCTCCCGGCAAGAACAGTGAAAACTTGATGGATTTTTACCAAAATCAGTATTTCGCCCAAAAATTCACATTTTGAAAAAAAAATTGTCCAAATTTGGTAAAAATCTTAAAAGTTCCCCCTCAACTAATTTGCCTCCCCCCCCAAAAAATCACATCCCCGCCCTGCCCCCACCCCCAGGAAAGAAGTCTTGGCGATGTCAAGTTACAGGAAAGAAAAAACGTTTTTTTTTTTTAATTTTATTAAATTTCCTTGAAGGGAATTAGTAGCTCTTAAACGTCCATTTTTAGAGATTTTGAGCAATCGCACCCTTCTAAGATACGTCTATATTTAAACTCACTAAGTAATTTCATGGCAGCACTGGAAACTCCCTGCGCATTGTATTATAACGGGGAATCCAATCAGCAGCCTGTATATTCATGTTTTTACCATTGCACCATCGTTGAAACATCATCCAGTTGGAAACCTTCACCTCCTATTCGCTGTAGAAAGTGCCACGTAATGGGATTCCTTGGTGTAATACCCATCTGCCTAATCCCATTTGGTCAATATCCCTTTGGTCATATGTCCATCTGGTCTATTATCCAGTGGTCTAATATTTAATGCTAACACTTTGGGTTTGAACAGTCGCTGAAACAATGTAAAAGGCCATTTTCAAAAAAACCAGAAGAGGTCTGATCGAAATGGAATGCGAAATTCCAATCCCTCTCCGTCCAATCTAAATGTCGTGAGGCAATTGACTTGAAAGTTGACAAAAATTGTGGCTAAGATATGACTGTCTTACCACCAGGTCAATTGTCTTTTGTCCTTCGTGGCTCTTCTGACACTTTCCAACAGAATGTCATCTCCGAGATGAAAATTCCGACCTCCTCTGTTTGTTCCCTAGCAGTAAACCGCACCCCCCACTTTTCACGTACTCAATGGCTGCCTTGAAGGTTTAAATCAAGGAAGGTTTACTGGCGACATGATTGTGTCCTGTTGGCGATCGTCCGCTTCTTGCAAGAAACTGTTCAGAAGACTGTACGCTTTTAATTCTTAATATTCCTGATTTTCCAAGCTACAAATAACCCCCCTTCTACAGTTCCTTCAACATTTCTAATCTTCGCAAGACCGGATTTGCAATCATTAACGCTCTCTAGTCGCATAACTCTCGGTGAGTTAACGGTTCCCCACAATTCTAATCAAAGCATGAATAATTCAAGGAGAGGAAACTTGGAAACCAACTATCAGCATCTTATTCAAGAACTGGTGAAAAGTTTGAGTTGTTGACTTGTTACTATTGATGTGCTCCCTTGGTCATACTATTGAAATGACTTCAAAGCTAGTTTGAAGTATTATCAATGACAATGTCTCCGGCAACTCTTGGTGTACATCATGCAAGACCTCTGTAAAACGCCATTAACTTTCTCATTTATTTTCAGTAGCGTAGATATATAACCTGGTCCTCTCCTCCCCTTACATTTTATTATCAAGGCAAGTATACCACTCATGCATAGCTCTAGCTGTTTGTAATCTTCTCATCATGCTGCCTCCATAGTTTTGCAATTTTCTTGCTTTAAATCAGTTTATGCTACATTATTAGGTGTTTTTAACCATTTCATGTTATGATCCCTGAAGGCGTTTTGATGTGCGTTGATGGTGTGTTCTTTGTTTTTGCTACATGCCTGGCATGTCGAGTGAGTTTTCTGCCGAGTCTGTGTGCAATTTCGGTGTGGTGTGTGTGGTGTGAAGTCATGTGAATTTGATGTTTGTGTGTGTGTGTGTGTGTTGGGTGGACTGGTTTTCTGTGGTGTGGTATTGTGTGTTTTATACATAAAGATAATATTCCATTTTTAATATAACTTGTAATTAATTTACCTTGCCTTGCCCCTGTCTGGTCAGGATAGCAGTTTTCCGAGGTTTAATCCTATGCTAAGAATGTTTTAATACGTGGTTATATGTTTCGCTATTATTATAATAAAGCGGTTGAAATGAAAGTAACATCCAAGAGATGTTAGACCCAATGGGAATTAATCACCAAGTAGATTTAGACAAGGTGGACATAACCAAGTGGATATAGACAAATGGATATTAGACCAATGGACATTAGACCCATGGGTATAGAAAAAAAAAACCAAATGGATATTAAACTCAATGCTATTAGACCAGATTGCTATTAGACCCATTGGGTTTAGACTAAATCGATATTAGACCAAATTGGGATTAGACCAATGGTGTTTGTGGTTGTTAGACCAAAGCATGAGCGCAAAATGGCATTAGACCAATGGGCATTGACCAAATGGATAGTAGACATTCTGGTTGTTAGATAATTGGATGTTATTGGACAAATTGTATTAGAACAATATGAGTTTAGACAAATTGAAGTTACACCAAATGGGATTAGACCAATGCATAAACCCCTTCATGGATGCAAGCCGGATATTTGCAAGAGACCTTTGCATAATATTGGTTTTGCCTTTTCGTCTCTCGAGAGGACCGTTTCAGGCTGCGTGAAACCGCCGCACGATACCCTTTTATCTGAGATATAAGTTCAGAACCTCTCTATACTACAAATTGAAAAAGAAAAAACAAATGAACAAAACAACATACATCCATCATTGAAATGGGGGACAAATTCTTTTTACTGGGAACAAGACTACGTGTTTTGCTGTGTTTTTACGGTTACAGATTTTAAGATTGGTCGACATCAAACCTCATTATAGCCTCAAATTTGTTTTTTTTACTTTTGATTCCTTTGTACGGAATTGAACAGGTTTGGTTTGAATGGACCAGGTTTCCTTAATACTGTGGGAGATTAGTACCCACCCTGTAATACAGTGTAGAAGCATATAATTTAGTTCCCCTGGAGCAGTCATTTCGTTCAAGCAAACCCCGAAGACCCGCACTGCAACAATAAATCCGTTAAATTTGTAGTAATCTTAACCCAACACACATAGTAGCATACAATCCAATAGAATCATGCAGTGACCAAAGGGTACTTGTTCGACAAGTATTTCTCACTTTTACATTTATTCAATGCATGACTTGCATACTGTAATGTTTGGTATTTTAAAAAACTTATCTTCCAGCATTCATCTTGCTCTTTTGAATATACTTTGCCTGATACTTTGGTCCTCGTACATCTGGCCAGCACATTCTGGGGTGTTGCTCATACCCTTATTCCCGAATGTGTAGAGGGATCGAGTGTTTGCTGAAAAGCCCTATTGTAACCACTGTGGTTAATCTATTCCAATGAATTGGAAAATCTTTCTTTGGAACCTTTCTTTTTTTTTTTTTTTTTTTTTTTTTAATTTTTAAAAAAAAAAAGTTCTTTTCTTTTTTTTTTATTTTTTTTTTTTCTTTTTTCTTATTCTAGATTTTATAATTTTTTTTTTTTGTAAAACGCTGAAAAAGGGACTGTCTCAACATATATGGCAACAAAACTAGCTAAGTGCCCATAGATTTTTTTTAATGGGGGAAAAGCCAAACCTACTTTTATTTTTTGGTATTTTGCCTTTTGCCATTTGGTCCCACAGAGGGCCAAATGTTGACATTTTTTTCACTGGCAATTAAACATCAGATGAATAATGGTCCCTTGCTTAGACCTGACACGAATTTGATTTTAGAAAGCAATATGTACGCGAGTGGCTGAGACCACTGGTCAATTTTTTCTTAATATGGCGTCAATAACTAAATAAGCATTTCCTAATATTATCAAGCATAAATATACAAAACGAAATAAAAAAAAACATCTTCCCCGTGATAATAAGAAGGACAATGCATCGGATTTAAGATTTAAAACATTGGCACGGGCAGTTATTCAATCGTTGATTTGATTCACATATACGTCACCAATTATCATTACAAAAAGGAAGAGGCACCTAAAAAAAAAAGCCAGATTGATCGAGAGTCGAATCTATCAAGTTATGAGTCAGAGTCAATGCTTTACTATTGCAGCATGGTTTTGATTTGTTGAATGAACAATACTCCGTAATATTAGGTGTGAACGATTAGCAGGAAAACCTCCATACAAATGTATAGAAGATTACGATTTAATTACAATGTAACAGTCATTTCATTAAGCAAACCTGAGACACCGCGCCGCCAAATTCGATACCAGATCATACAGCATGCGACCCGGCCCGGCCCAGGCATGCAAAGGATACAATACATCACCTGGTTCACCTGAAAATCACATATTTCGGCAAGTGATTTCATTTGCTTGGGTTTTGCCGGAGGACATCTTGCTATAATCTTTGACCTTCCGTGAAAGCGCACTATAGCGACCAACACATTTAGTGTCCTCCTTGCATTTTAACAATTGAATTTGACTTTTATTATGCAAGAGGGCGCTATTCTAATTATCGCCTCATCGCGAATTCCGGTCCAGTTTTCCACAAGTGCTGCGGGGAGGGTTTACGGTTATTTGATATTCCATCCTCACTTTGCATTTACCAAAATAGGTAAATTAGCTCTATTTACCCTATTTGTCAAAATTTGTTTTAATCATGTCCTAAGTCCATGTCACCAGATACATTAAGTTCCATGATTGGCCATTTTAAGGCACTTTCCTTGGATGGGAACAAATAAAATCAAATACTTGTAAATCAAAAGTTGTTAATCGATGTTATTATTATGCTCTCTTTTACGGTTTACTCAATAGTGGGTCTATGAATACACGAATGATAAAATTACTAAAGAACGCATTTCCCATTTTGGGCTTTAATGCATAATTACAATGAAAATATCTCCAATTTGTTTCTTTAAACTGCATCAATAATATGCTTAATCACGGTGGGGTTTATTTTAAGTTTGGGTAGTTTTTATTAACCGGTCAGAACAATCATTTTGAGCTATTTTGGTATTAACCCGAAATCCCCCCCCCCTCTGAGATTCGTTATAAAGTACCCGATGCTTATATTTTGGTACGAATAGCTATGGTTCTCCGCTTTCCATTGATACCAAAACAAGTTCTAACATACGTAGTATGGCTTCACAATGATGACATAAAGTTCACGAGTCGGCCAAATTGGGATTTTCCATAGAAAATAGGTGAATCTGAATTTTGCTCTAAAATTGATAAGAATATCGGATTATCATGTCAGTTTTCAGCTCAAATTATGGCAATTGACTAGTTTACATAAATATAAGGAGATTTAGGTGATACTGTGCATACTAATTTCAAAAAATGTACCATAAAATATTCTGGGTGGCACCACCCCCTACCCTTCGAATTTGACGGCATACCCTAAGTTCTACCTTCACATATACTTCATAGATGGCCACTAATCCCGAAAGGAGAAGACCTCTTATTTAATGCTTTACTCCACCACTACACTCGAAGAAAAAAAGTTAAGGGACGGACCGTAACACAGGAACGAAGTGCCCACCTCTCTTTCGAAGCGATTTGGGCCAGACTCCACCATAATCATGTTGCTCTGTAAGGGGATCGCTACACATCCTCTACAGCGAGTTCTGTTACCTTCCCGACATTGAATATGCCGGTACCCATTTATACCACGCTTGGTATAGGAGGATAATTGAGGTAAAGTGCCTACTCAAGGGCGAAACACATTGGCCACAAGCGGGTGCCATGAACTCACAACCTTTGGCGTCGGGGACGGGCGCTTTATCCCCGGACCACATGTGCCCTCCAACATTGTGGTCCTATATGTGACACTATAGGCCTGTACTCTACTCAAATGGGACAGCTGATGGATAATTTTAGTCCAAAATGAAAACAAGAGCAGCCTACCTTGACCCTTGTGATGTCACTGTGTATAATGTAATAATACTAAACTTACAAAAAGACTTATGAGCCTAGATAATTCTCGTGAAAAGAATTACGTAAAAAGTTCCATTAGAACAGATATAGAGGAGAAACTCACATCAAAAATTCTTATTACATGCAATTAGTAATTTGTTTTAATCAGAATGCTGCACTTTTAATTCAAAGAAAATTATTAGTGATATTGCTTTTTTAAAATTCAATATCTAAGTTCGGCTATTTATTGTATTAGCCCTAAAGAAAACATATGTTACCAATTAGAAGAGTAGTTGAAAAAATAATAAAAAAAGTAATTTAGGTGATTATAAATGTCAGGTACTTTGCCCATTTAAACTTAAACCTATAGAAAAATCAACACCCTAGCCCTAACAATTTATATCAATAGGAAATCTTATAAATGACCGGGGTAATATTAAAAATATGGACAAAGTCACAGGTTTTATCAATTGGTTTCTCATTTAGTGATTTTGATCAATTTTTGGGAAATTAACTTTCTTGTCCCATTTCGACTCCGACATCTATGACTGGCTGGCAGTCTAATTACCATGTTTTTAATTTTATCCCGTGGGGTAAACGAATATATATTGTGACTACTCTGCAAAAAAAAGACATAATGTCAGAGTAGGACAAATTGATACGTTTCGTTATTTCACACATTTAATTGATTTGATCAGTTTGGAGGCTTTGTCCTATTTATTCCACTTTGACTCAGAAATCTGTAAAGTGAAGTGAAATGGCTCCCCTGATGAAAAGGCAAAAACACTTATATGACCTACTTTGAAAAAGGGGCCACTAGGTTTCTATTCACTATTATGGCACTTTGGAGTAAGTGAGTTACCATTTTGGAACATGTACCTGATTTTGGTCATTGTGAATCCAAAAATATGAAAAATAGAATGACTAAAGCTACCTTATTGACGTTTCCCTGAGATGTAACGGCGAATGTTTCCTTGAAAATTTTGTGATTGAAACGAAGGGTGGGACTGAGGTATCCATTTTTTGGACAATTGTGATTTGTTTGGACATTTTGACCACAAAAATTTAAAAATGAATGGGCTTCCATTTTACCCAGTTAAATATGGGACTCCTTTGAAAGGTAACAACATGTTCTGATGGATTATTTTAAGAAAGGAATGTAATTCGACTGATTTACCTATTTTTGACAATTTTTACCCTTTTTTGGCCATTTTGACCCCAAAATTGTAATTTTAATGCTGTCCATATATTCACTTACATATGACTCCTTAAAGGTAAATAGACATGTCGATAGATTATTTGAAGAAAAGGAATGCATTTCGATTGATTTACCTATTTTTTTGTCCGTTTGACCTTTTTTGGCCATTTTTTACCCCAAAATAAAAAATGAGAAAGGCCAACACCCAACATACGTGATGTACCCCTATGGTGTAGACTCCCCTAGGTTGGACCTTTGTTACAAACAACGCCGTCAAAATATATTTTGGTCCTTGGCCGGCCGTTTAGTAAGTATATTATAGAGCACCGAGTGACTTAGTAGCATAGTACCACTTTTTTCCCCTCAGGAATAATTACACGGGAAAAAAGTGTAGTATATAATGAGCTACGAAAGCTATTTAGCCGTTAAAATCTGGCATATTGGGTGAATACATAAATGAACATTATTTCTTTATATTTGGGACCACAATAGAGGCCTCCTTTTTCAAAACTGGCACACGGAAAAACTTTTTTCCCCTGAAGGGGAAAAGTGTACATTGCCTAAAATGTCAAGTATCTGCTTAATCAGTCGCAGCTGAGTGCACATAGTTTTTGCCTTTGTATTGTGCACCCCCACAAATTCCACAAAATGGCAAGAGGCCCACTTTGTCAAAATAAATAGTCCACAACAGAGAAAATTCACTAGGTCCTCCTTTTACCAAAGAGGGCCCACTTTTACCAAAAAAGGTCCTCTTTTTCAAAGTTCCGCACCCCCAAAACAATCCTGCATATGGCCCTGGTAATTGTTTATTGTCTACCATCATGCAAGATAAAATGTATCAAGGAAAGCAACTGCCTTTGCCAGGCTTCCTCGCTTACACGGATGGGAACACCCCGTCTCGCACCCACCCCTATTGGTCCTCCACATCACTCCATTCTCTTTTAATGTAAGAAGCCACTTGCTATTAATAGTTTCCTGATTTCACATTTTATTGCAGTAGTCTATTGGAAATATTTTTCTTCCACAATTTTTTTTAAACTTCAAGAGTTTTACTGAAACTTTACGAACGTTGAGATATTAAATCTCCACCCTACATGTATACATGTTCTGTCTCTTTGCACGAGAAGGGACCCACCACCCCTGTGTCGCTTGTTGTCACCATGACTGCAATATAGTCAATATTTACCTTTACTGAATAGGACGAAAATTTTATATCCTAAAAAGGCGTAATCACCAAATTTTTCGAACCTAAAAAGGGGGATTAAAAATGTTCCTGTCCAAAGTTTCCATCTTTCCAAGCCCCACTCCCTTAGTGTATTCCTTCCTTGTGCTTGTTTTCTTTGGAGTCCATTCTATTCAAATTCAAATCATTTTATTACTTTTCATTCAGTCAATAACATACATAATGATTCATTCATTACAGAAATATAAAGAACAAAATGGTGGCTTTTGAAACAGACTTTATTAAAGAACATAATGAAAACGCCGGAGAACCTAATACGTCGATGGACTTTGAGCATGGCCCACCTTACACTATATTGAATTTATTATTTTAAATAATAATGAAGTAATAAATCGGCAAGGACAGGACAAAATAGGACAAGACACACAAAACGGACAAAACAATATAGGATTGGCAATTATTTTAACAAATTATGGGCCAAAGAACATAATGACCCTAGTGAGCCAGTCAAGAATGCGAATGCAAGGGTTTGAAGGTATTGCAATTATCGAGTGATCAACTAGAATTAAGAATAAAGGTTTTTATACCAAATAGCTTATTGTTTTATGTTTGCCTGGTCTTTCTGTGTCCTTTCCAATTGCATCTGTTCCTAGTCCGCCTGTAAGTTGTCAAAATTGATGGATTGTATTCTTGTATGGTAAAGCAGCTTGAGGAAATTGCTGAGAACACAGCGAAGGTTTTTCTACATGGGTTTCTGGTCTGAATAACTGATAAAATTGGTCATCATGGCACCCACTCTTTGTAGTGGCAAATTGTGGTGTTGGTGGTTACCAGGCTGAGGACTAGCCATCTGAAAGAACCAAGCACAGCCTTTTTCAATACCTTTCACTCAATGGTCTTGCCAATATTAAGCAGACTATGTGGAGGAGCCCAACTAAAATTTACACTCCCCTTTTCTGAATCTAGACTCAAATTGGATGGGATAATTGGAATTAATAGAGGGATATTTGAGACCTTTCCTTACAGTACATAGGTTTTAGCAACGATTGAATATTTTTGAGTTGTATTTTTGTGCACACTCCCCCCCCTGTAGCTATACTTTTGCTTGGGCTTCACAATATGTTCACTGATCATAGTTAAAATGAATCAACTAGTGTACATACAGCTAATTATGCTACAAGGTGCATCTAACAACTTTGGAGGAAATCCTTCCACCACCAAATCCATTTTCACCATTTTTGTATGACTCACCAAAAACTCGCAAATATACTCGTAAATGAACCTTCATAACTCACCAAAAAACTCTAAAAAACATAACTCGTCAATAAACTCGCATGAACTCACCAAAAAATGCTAAAAAGGTCAAACATCACGGGTCATAAATGGCGCGCACTCACAAGATGGCCAGCTTGAATATTGACTTTTTTTTGGTGATGTTGGAATGAAATGATGAATTGAATGATGAAAGTTGATTTTTTTGACATTTGGGCCACCCTTTTCAACAGGGCCGTCCACAAGAGGGGGGGTGTGGGGGGGTGTAACACCCCCAATTTATAAAATGTGTCGGCCAAAATGTTGACTTGTCGGCGCGATAAGGTTATAATGTCGGCACAACTGATTTAATGGGTGGATTATCGGTGCACTCCTCCACATCCGTTGTTGTTTGTTTGTTCATAGCTGGGGAGGAATTATGGCTGTCGGTGAGGTGCCCCCCCTTAAGAATTTCGACCTGATGGAAAAAAAATGGGTTTACCTGGCGAGCGCAGCGAGCGGAAAAATTTGATAATTCTTGAATCGGCCCAGATTTGTCGACAACACAGACTCAACACCCCCCCATTAAAAAAATGGTCTGGGGATGCCCATGCTTGTCCAAACATTATAGTCACTCAATCTAAGGTATGACCTGACAACATTGCTACAGCAGGTTTTCTTGCTGTAACTGTTGTACAAACCTCCTGAACAAATATCAAAAAGGTTAGGAAAAAGGAAAGAATGGCAAGACATGCGCAATTGCATATAACCTATGTGCCATTTTTGTTATTTTGATTAGTATTATTGGTTTATTAGACAATATAGTAAAAGTTGACGACCCGATTAGTGTAAATAGTAAATTTTCATCTTGATAGAATGGTCTTCATCCCTAACATAAAATAAAATATTTATTTCTATCCACAATCATTATAGGTACAAGAAGATTAACATTACAGATATAATAATTATAGACATGGAATATATGAGGTGGAAGAGTAATGCGAAAGTAAGCCAGAAAATGGCCTGCAGGTCCCAGACTCAGTTACACATTATAATAGTTTTGTAGGTTTGAATAGTGACTTTTATTAAGGAAGTTTAAAAGAATGAATATTTTTTTTTTGAGCTTTTAACATTAGGTGAGATGTTGTTCCATTGTTGCCCCAAAGTAAGAGGTAGATTTACCACAAATTTAAGTTTAAGTTAGGTATTGAAAGTCTGATGCATGTCTTGTGGAGTAAGTGTGATTATTAGCATTTGTTACAAACACGTTGTCAAATGTTGGAGGGGCAACATTTTGTTGCTGTATTGT
>JAMKCH010016158.1:0-46244 GCA_023653785.1 Ophioderma brevispina
AGAGCAACCTAACAAATGTACCCTTAAGTCCCTTTTTGCCCTTTGTCTGTTCTGGTAATTGCATTAAAAAAACAGGGAACGAAACTCCCATTGTCGCCAATTGTTCCTTCCTTAATTGGCTGGTATTGTTAGCTTTGGGTTCAAGTTTAGGTCAGCCTTACCTTGGCCTTGTATGTGTAATTTGCCTATGACACAAGATGACGAGTTTGGAGATGATTATTTCACTGAGATCTGAGACTGAATTGTGATTAATTGGAACCTGTATGGTTCTGAAGTGACGATTAACTGTGCACATGATGATTATTAGCTCCAGAGAGTTACTCTAATCAAAGAAGAGGCTACTGCAAAGGTGTGGTGATTTTAATTTCAAGATTTATAAATATTTTCATTCTTGAATTGAAACCAAAAAAAAAAAAAAAAAATCAAAGAAAAAAAGAATTGCCAAATTTAAAGATATGATTTAATTACATGGCTTATAAGTGTTTTTATTGGATATGAGTAATGCTTATTAGTTCAATAAAATGTTATCCTTTGCATTTGTAGATTAAAGGGACCCAGTCCTCAGCATCAACCATTAATTACCAGATTTACATCCATTTATCAGCGTAAGCCCCAGAAAAAATGGCTTTTTAGCTGTATTTTGAGACAATTTTGGGGGAAATGGGGCCCATGTCTAAGGATTGCTCTTGAAAAAAGAAAACTGATTCACTGAATTTTGCAAGGTCCTGTGCATTGTTACTCCAACAGTGGGCAGACCAAGAGATGTTCCACTGTCTGTGGTGCTGTTCCACAACCACAGGTAGTGTCCTGATCTGCTTCCAGGTAGCCCCACTTCTGCAAGGAACCTTAGATCGGCCAATCCACTACGGTTAAAGGAGGCAATTTTGAAGATTGAATTATCATTAGGCTACCAACTTGCCCAGAAATCGGCCTACTATTACTGAAACCCCTACATCCCTAGCAAATTTGGTTGCTATGATATAAGCTTTTATAATCACACAACTTCTCTTGTGGGTTTTATTGTTTGTACTTACTATTTCTACCTTTATCTCTCGTTTCTCTAGTCCCACATTTTGCTTGAGTAGATCACTATAGTGTGACATTTGAAATGTATTGTACCTTGTACAAACGAAAGTGCTATGAGCAAAACAATCCATGTGTGTATGTTCTACCACTGTCTTTTCCATGGAAGCACATTCAGTGCTGACTGTCTGTATTTCTATTTTCAATTGTCGCATAAACCATTGATTGTGTACAGAATTTGCCATGAATTGATTGTCCAAATTTTGGAAATTGTGCAAGTTGCTGTTTTCCAAATCTAAAATATAATTTTAGAACAAGTATTATTTAAACCGCCTGCAAAGAGGGATTCATAGGCAATCATGCAATTTTGTTTGCCTATCAGTGCCTTTCTTTGACCAGCCAAAAATAAAATAAATCCAAGTGCCATTCCTATGCCTCTCATGAAAGAACCCACAAACCTTAGGTTGCCTTCAGTGCATATGATTATTCTGGAAGAAACCCATCATAACCTTAGTTGCCTTTTCATTGCCTTTTGGGAAGAAAACCCTCAGAAGAACCCTTGGTTTTCTTACATGCCGCTCTTGGCCAAGAAACCCTCGGAACCCCAGGATACTCTCTAATGTAAATGAGTGAATAAAATTTCACTCCCCTAAAGAGTGAAACTCTTGTTACTTCCCTAAAGATTGAAACTCTTGTCAACCCTCCAAAATTAAGTGGTTTGTTACTTAAAAAGAGCGAATTTCCACTGCAAAATATAAAAAACACTCCAAAAGAGTGGATTTTCCATCGTTTGAGGAGGTTAAAGCGAAGGACAACACTTTTGAGGAGTGGAAACGAAGGACAACACAAAAACGAGTGAATCCACTCTTATTTGGAGTGATGTTCACTTTTTTTTGAGTGGGGAATTCGCTCTTTCTAATTACACAACCACTCCTTTTGGAAGGGTTTAAAAGAGTTCACTCTTTGGGGAGTGCAATTTTTCACTCGTTTACATTTAGGAGAGTACCTTCATTTCCTCTTGGTAGAAACCCCTTGGGACCCTACATGTAAATGGTTGCCTTTCATTGCCCTTGGGAAAAACCCCTCAGCATCCCCAGTTGCCTTTCAGTCACTCAAAAAAAAAGAAAACCCTCAAAATTCCAGGTTGCCTTTCAGTGCTTCTTGGGTAGAACCCCTCAGGTTACCTTTCCGTGCCTTCCGCAACAAGAATGAACCGTCAGGTATTTTGGACCTCAAATCAGACATTTCCAGAGCTTCTTGAACCGCTATTTAAGGTCACATTATGTCACATTGCCGCCTTGTGTACACGAAAATAACGCATGTTGGTGGTGACCACCTGATTGACTGTGACTTCCGTAGACCTTTGTTCCTTTCGAAATACTGTTTAAAGGTACTGTACCAGGTGAGAAAAATTCCTCATGATGGGCCGTTCCGGCCCAATCATAACACAGCTGTTTTGACCCGTACAAATTTGTCTTTTTGTTCTGAACATTTTAAGCAGTGGCGACACAATTTTTAACAACTGATATAGGTAGGTGCAATGGCAGGGGCTATTATCTCTGCAAAAAACAGACAAATCCATTGCGGAAATCTTTGCCATACAATAGGCCCTAACAAAGGTCCATATTTGTATGTTATAGTGCCCTCATATGCCCATTCTCCATTGAAAGAAGGGAAAACTGTTTTTTTTAAGAAAAATAATATTTGCCCACAATGAATCTTTATCAAATTTCCCTGGATCTAGTTAGTGGCCTAAATAATCCAATATTTGTCAAAGTGGGTCGCCGGCAAAATTGTTTTGTGTGAATTCTGGTTTTTGTGTGATAATAAATGAGACCTTCAAACAGCTGTGATAAGGAATTTTCTCAGAGAGACACTTAGTCGTAGTGTGGAAACAAAAAAGGTCTTTGGTTGACCCACTTATTGAGGAAGCCACTGCTACCCATGACGGACTCCCCATTGTGTGTGTTCTAGTCCAAATCACACAATAAAAATAAATTCATAACCAGTCGGCATGAAAAACCATTGACATAATGAACCTTCTGTGGTGGGAGATGTTCTGCTATGTTATTTTCACCTTCCCATATCACATTTTCGAAACACTGTTATGCACGTCTCGTATACATCTAAGGTCAGAAATACCTTCACAAACACAAATAAATGAGCCTTGTGCACAAATATCCTAACTTATATATAATAAACAGTTTTTTTTTTTTTTTTTTTTTTTTTTTTTTAAGAATTTGGTATGTCCAAAACAACTTTACATAAATTACACTCCAATATTTAAGATTACAAATGTATACTTATTGTCCCAATAATGTCCCTATTGTCCACATGAAGCGTTGCAGTTAAGCGATGATATGTCCTCACAGGGGGGAGCGAAGACTCCAAAATGACAGCACACACATTTCATACAAAACTCCTCAGGTATTATTTTCCAAGGGAAATCGCTCAGTCCTGAAGGTAATTGTCCACAGTTCAAGACGACGGGGGCTTTTCCCCTCGACTACAAATGGTCCCACAATAATAAAATCCAGGTAATATACCACCATCAAGCTGTCGCTATGTCCTCTATAGTACCACAAACTGTAATCCCTTTTGATTCCAAAACTGAAGCTCTTTGGCTTAAAATACGAAAGCAAACTATTTAGCTATCAAGCTCCGGCTGCCATCCAAAATATTAAATCCTGGACTAGAGGTAGAACTTCAGATCTACCATTATTGTAAGAAAAACTGCTAAAATATACTGTATAGCTCCAGAGCTCTAGTATAGCTCCTCGTTTCAACTGCTGCGGCGAGACTCAGCTCAATCTCCTATCATATTGACTTCACAAAAATCCCCCAGTCTAAAAATAGACATTACAAATCATTCTTATGCATAAACATGACCTTGCACCCATCAAATCATGATTTCACAATCAAATTACATCATTTCAATCTATATCACTTTGTGGTGGAAATTCCCCACTTCCCTATTGTGCAATCTAAAGGTGCAGCTTTTGCCAAAAACACTCTGGCTCCCCTTTTCTCTCTTTTATAGGTAAACAAAATAACTTTTTCCTGTAGAAATCTTTCTCAAATAAAATTGAGAAAATAAATGTTTGTAAAAGTTTTAATCAGAAAATGGAGGCCCTATAACATCCTCCCCTTAAAAAGAAATTTGAATGAAATGAACAATTTTCCCTAAATCTGGCTTTATACCTTTAACCATTTTGTGGTTAATTTATTCAGACAGTTTACACAGTTCAAATTCTAACACTTTTATATAATTTTTTTGAATTTGCTGCCTTCAGTCTATATTACATAAATTTGTAACATCAATTTCTGAACAAAATTTAGGCAGCTCTGGACAAAAGCATCAGCCAAGACATTTCTGTTTCCTTTGATATGTCTTATGTCCAGATTGTATTCTTTTTGAGTTAAACTCCACCTGACAATCTTTGATTTCATGTTTTTTTTTCATACTTGTGATGCAAGTTCAACTGATTGTGATCCGTGTACACAGACTGGGCTGCACTGTTGTAGCTCAAGTACTTCAAATTTTGCAAGGACAGTAACACGCAAGACATTCTTTCTCCAATTGGTTGAGAGTTTTTACTGATGTTTTCAACTTCTTTTGAAAAATAACATAACAGGATGATCGTGACAACTACAAACATCATTTTCACTGCTTGCATGAGAACTCCCACCACAGCCTACATCACTGCATCAACTGCCACTTGGAAGTTGTTTCTGAGAGTCTGGCGCAATCAAAACTGGCGCATTCATCAAATTAGAGTTTTGATTTTCTCAAACGCTTTTTGGCATTTTGCTCTGACCAGACAAATTTTGCGTTTTTCTTCAGAAGGTTGGTCATCGGACACGCAATTTCTGAGAAATTGTGGACAGTATTTTTCTGTAATAACCCGACCATACCTAAGAATCTCATGATAAGGATCTCTCTTTTGCTTGTGGTGGTGGGGAATTCTCATTGCTTCACTTTTGCACCGTGATTGGCCTAATTTGCCCTTGTCCCTACACCATGCCCTAAGTATGTGACACTTGCATGGCAAAATCCCTTTTCACCAGATTCCCATTAAACCTGCCCTGAATAATTTCTCAAACAATTGATGAGCTGTCTCATGTGTTTCTTCCCCATGTTCACTGTACACAGGATATCACGACATATGCTTCACATTCTATGTTGCAACCTAACTAACTACTCTGTTCACTCGTCTCTGAAATGTTGCCGGATGCAGAATTTTTTGAGACCAAATCCATTCTTTTGTAATTGGTATAGGCCCATCGTGCGTAACAAAGGCTGAAATTTCTTTGGCACGGTCTTGAGGGGGAACTTGCCAATACCCCTTCCACAATCAAATTTGCTAACAAATTTGGAATTTTCCAACCTATCTAGCATCACATCCGTGGGATGTGGATTGAGTCGGTTTTGGGAAACAACGGTTGACTTTTACGAAAATCTGTGACAAACGGAATGACACATGGTTTGGGAACCAGAATACAAGGGGAACTTCTCCATTCACTATTGTTTGCTGTGCTCTACTATTCCATTGTCTAACCTGTAGTTTCACCTCATTCCTGATATGTTTCAACTTGATTGGATTCACCCTATAAGGGAGTTGCTTTACAGGCTCAGAGTCCCCTACATCTTGTCATGGGTAATGACATGTGTCTCACTAGGTACTCAGGAATAAGTTCTCCCACTCATGAATTAACTCTTTCAATGCACCGTGTTGACTTTGTGGGAGGGTGACCTAATTTACCTTGTCTAAATTAGCAAGTGAGTGTCAGAAATTTTGTACTTTTGACACCATCTCATTTTCTGTGTTTACAGTGCTGTTTTGTTTCAAATTCTAACTCTGTTATGGCACCATTTGTACACTCATATCACTTACTCTAGATGACATTAACACATGCAGGCTTTATGTCAGCATCTCTTTCAGTATACTCTTTGCGCATATTTATTATTGACATAATTGTCTACTTTACGTCTACCTGGTGTTTTTGATCACATAGTCACGGTCTCCCATTTGTTCTCAGCTCGATGGTCCAGAATAACTTGCTTGCAAAGGATGCCCTTGTATTGGAACAAGTGCCAAAACTCCTATCACAGCCTGGTCTTGATACTCTGTTCCTCGCCCTCGCATCTTTGTCATACCATTTTTCATTTTTGCCTGACTACTCTGTTTTGGGATTTGTGGTTTTGGCAATTTCAGTGCTCTTTGGAGCCTGTGTCTGAAATTGAGACACATAGTCTACAAATTCACATCAGGATTTTGCACACAACACTTTTCTTTCAAGGTAGTTTCCTGGTCCCCTAACTTTGTGACCAAACACACGCAATGGACTAATCCTAATGACTCTTGTACCGCCTCCCTGGTAGCAAATAACAGGAGATGAACTCCCCTCATCCCAATCCCTCCAATTCAAAATCAAAGGTTCTGATCATTGTTTTTTTCAATGTTTGGTGGTACCTTTCTAGGGCCCCCTGGGATTCCAGGTGGTATGCTGAAGAACTGTAACTGGAAATCCAACTGGTCCAAATTGTTGGAATACCTGACCTGAAATTTATCCTTGATCAGACTGAATTGGATTTTGGAAGTCCTACTAGGGTGAAAACTTTGTAGAGTTTCACTATACCCGGTGCCCTAATAGTTCTCAAGGGTATAGCCTCAGGGAATCGTGTGGAATCACACATGATGGTCAGTAATACTGATTTCCTTCCTGACTTGGTCTTTGGAAGTGGTCCTAAACCTACGCAATCTATTCACCCTACTCAATGGCTCACAAATGCTGGTATTGGGTGTCAAAGGAGCAGTAGGAATTTTCTGATTGGCTTGCCCACCATTGACATGTGTGAGCAAGTCTTTCAATACTCAGACACATCTTTTTCTGAGTGTAAGTCCACCAAAAATGACGCCTACATTCTGTCATGTGTTTTTTCTCACACCTAAGTCTCCTGCCATGGGACTATCAATGGGCCTATGCCTATGACACTTCCCTATGGTTACCTTGGCAGCTACCTATTGATGCACAACCTTCCATTCCTCATATACAAGTGCATCAGGTGGGCCGCGCATTTCCCATGAGGACACCATTTTGCTTGTAAAACTACAGGAATTTGTTCGGCTTCCTGTTGCAACAATGCCCTCTCACCTCATTTCCTAAGTGCTGTTGGTGTTGTGCTGCTCCATTTACTACCAGCTTGTCAATGGCTTAAACAAAGGGTCTCCTTTTACAGTCCCTAACTCTAATCCCAAATGCTCACGGCTGGATTTTTCATTGTTTACCAGCTTGTCACTGTTGTTTGTGCTCAGGGGCTGGATTTTCACTAACAGGAATTTAGTCTCCCCTGCAGAGGTAAGATGACCTCTCCAAATTCCTCTAATTTTGAGAAAAAGTACCTCTAAATTTGGGGGACCAAGTCATCCTCGCCGCTCTTCCTAGTGTGTGAGTAATTTTGACTCCTCCCTGCCTCAATGTTTTTTTCTGTGAGGCTTTTCTGGTTCCATTGACCTAGTTTACTCTGCACATGCGGGAAAAATGTCTATTTCCTCATCAAATTTATCCACTGTAGAGGGCAACCTGGGAAACTATGGGGATCGGTAGGCACGTTCCTCCCCCCTGCCAAATCCTTCCCTACCACCATGGATACCCACTTTAACTGGAGTCTTGTCTAACACCAATTGTGGACAGTTTCCAGAAACCAAGTCTGATTTTTCAAATTCATTTGGTGTAGAGGGACAACTAATTACATCCATACCTATCCCCTGTAATCATGCACTAGTTTCCCTGTGGAACTCTCAATATCAAATTGAGTGCATCTTCTTCCAAATATCATGGACTGCGCGTAGCACGTGTCCCGCATGGATTCTAATGGGTTTTGGGATCTAAAGATCACCGTGAGTACCACAAATCCCTCCAAACAAAAGGCTTAAAAAAAAAAAATCCCTTACTTTTTCTGTGTCAATACCCTTTTGTGGGATTTCGTGTTTCTGAACAGAAGATGAACTTTTGACCTCAAAGTAACTGCAGAACCTAGTGGTTTGACATCCTTTTGGCTCCCTCCCTTTTGGGTGGATAGCCATGTATCTCCCAACACCTTGACCGTGTCTGTTCCTGTCTCTTACAGTGATTGCATTTGGAACTGTGTTTGGGTCCGCTCCCATTTTTTTGATTAGCACCCTTACTTTCTTTACTCCCTTCATGGGAACCTGACTGTGATTTTCCCTCCTGAGTGCTACATGAGTACCTTTGTTAGAACCGACTTATTGTTTGTATTTGTTGTACCTATAAATTCTTGGCTAGCCTACTAGTATGACTTAATTTGTGTTCAATGATAATCCGTCGGCCTTTACCTGCTTCACTCAAACTGTCAATTTTGTTTCATCAAATCATCACCGATGTGTTTTGATATTCTTGGTATTGTAGAGAACTGTTTTGAACTCTTCAATCTAAACATCACGTGGCCCTAAGTTGACCAAAATTTTGCCGATTCTTTTGAGAGAAGCCAGCGATCCAACATTTGTTCCTTTACTTACCCGGGCAATTCAACATGGGTCTGGTCTTCCTTTTTCTGAACCAGATCTTAATTTTTGTCTATCTGCCTCTTGCACCATTTCATATGCTTTGAGCACTGCTCGTCATAATCACTACATGCGTCTAATGACATGGCCGAATTATTTCTCGGGCTTTAACACACAAATGAACACTGACTGTAGCAACAAGGGCCAAGACTCCTTGGGCCACTTCAAGCTATTGGCATTTTCTCAAAGTGTAAGAAGTATTTGGTCCTATTTCTTGTTCCTAAATTTGAACCAGGCGAAATTTTTTCGCCGAAAACATCAAAACCAGATGCTTGAAAGTCGATTGAGGCTAGCCTGTTGTTTCAATTTTCTAACTCTATCTGAGCTTCAAGCTCTTTCTTTTTCATCTCCATTGCTGTTGTAAATTCCATCTTCTCTTTTTGGTCTTCATTTCAATTTTCATTTGTGCATTTTTATTTCAAATTCCTTTTCTTCTCTTTTTTGCGGCATTTGGCAATTTTTTATTTCTCTAATTCAATTTCCTTTTCTTTCTGTTCTTTTTTTATTTGCATTTCTTTTTCTTTTTGCCTTCTGTTCTATTTCCATTTTCTTCATTCTATTTCCTTTTGAATTTCAAGCTCTTTCACCTTGAAAAAAGCATCACAGTCCTTTTTGTTCCAGTTTTTCTTCTATCCTATCCAAATATGAACTCAATCCAAACATCGTCCCGGACAAACTGTTTCAATCCAAACAAAATTTTTTTTTTTTTTTAATATTTTTAATTTTTTTCTCATGCATTTTTTGGCCTCAAGTCCTAAATGCTTGGCTATTTCATTAACTCAGGCTTTCTCGCTCATCAACCTTCTCCCAAGTTATTTGGCCCTATGAACACTTGCTGACAACCTCCATGGTGGTTGTACTCTACAACACAACTACTAACTGAACCAAACTACAATTAGTACATGTAATACCCACAAAGAAAATTTGTATGCTAAAATGTGCATCAATGTTTACAATATTTTTTCACAACTTTTAATGTGGTAAATTCTGAACAATAGGCTCAAATTTATTCTCATTCAATTCCCGGACCAGCCCCCATTTTTCCCCCCCCTGCTGTTATGACGTCTCGTAGAAATCTAAGGTCAAGAAATACTTTCAACCACATAATAGCTGAGCGCTTGTGGCACAAATGATCTAAATTTAATAATAAACAGTTTTAATGATCTTTACGATTTGGTTCAAGAATTGTTATGTCCAAAACAACTTTTACATAAAATTCCTCAATATTTAAGATTACTTATCTTATTGTCCCTCAAGAATTTCCACTATTGTCCACAAGAAGCGTTTTGCAGTCACAAACGATGATATGTCCTCACAGCGAAGACTCCAAAAATGAAGCCGCACAAGTTCATACAAAACTCTCAGGTATTATGTCCAAGGGAATTCTGCTCAGTCCTGAAGGGAATCTTTTCCAGCAGTGCAAGACGACGGGGCTTTCCCTCGACGACAAAGGGTCCACAATAATAAAATCCAGGTATATACACCATCAGTCTGTCGCTATGCCTCATATAGTACCACAAACTGAATCCCTTTTTGCTTTCCAAACTGAGCTCTTTGGCTAAAAGACGACAGCAGACATATTTATCTTCAGCTCCGCGGCTCCAAACTATTTAAATCCTGGCAGCTAAGATGTGACTCAAATCTACCATATTGTAGAGAAACAAACTAGCTATAACTATACTGTATAGCTCCACCATACTCTAGTTCAGCTCCTCTGATTTCACTGCTGGCGGCGAGACTTAGCATCTAAATCTCCTATATATACTGACTTCACAAACATCCCAGTCTAAAAATAGCCATTACATCATTCCGTATGCATAAACATGACACTTGCAAACCTCAAATCAGATGTCACAATCTAAATTACAAATCATTCATTTCATATATTAATCTTTGTGGGGGAATTCCCCACTTCCCTTATTGTGCAATCTAAACGGTGCAGGTTTGCAAAAACAACTCAAGGGAATCCCCTTTCTCTCTTTATATTAAACAAAATCTTTTCACTGTGAGAAATCTTTTCTCAATAAAATTAAAAATACTATTTTAAAAGTTTAATCAGAAAAGTGAGGCCATATAACAACACTAATATTTCACAGCATTTTAGTGTGTGCTTACAAAAATGCTATCGACGATAACCCCACTGAAAAAATCCTAGCCTATGTAAATGACCTTGAAAAATAAACCTGTGTAAATATACGGTATGGCTGGTATTCATATGTTTCAATCCCTGTATCATATCACTAGGTATGGCATTTCATCCGTGCATTATAGACTTGTAATTATATATTGTGGATGTGTTTTTGAGAGGACATTACTAGCTAGGCCTATAGCTACTGTTTGCTTCTTTAATTTCCTTGATATTTTTGGTGTATTTGAAAATTACATTATTTTGGTTGTATTGAAATTTCCAATTTTCAAGATCCAGCATTGTAAATTGTAGACATCATATATTTTCATATTAAGATATTATAGTACTATTTTCTGAAAGATTTTGTTAAAACAACTGATGAAAATATTGTTTAACATTGGACTGTGTGAAATCTAACATAATCCTTATGGCCTGAGGCCATTTTTTTTTTATTTTTAAAAAGGCGCTTTTTTTTTCCTGTGCCAAGAAAAGTGCTTCCTCTAGTTTTAACTGTCACATCTTAAAGGTATATAATACACATTTGGAGCAATCTTCTTTCTATTTTATATTGGTACTGTAATACATGTAGAGCAATCATTTTATGATGTCCACACCCTCACTACGCCACTGCTCTTATCATCTTTTGGCAATTTTTAGATTATTTAACCATTGGAAAATCTAGACCTTTAGATCATTTTGTAGACTCCACCTGGATATATGCCTGGCAAATATGCATTTCCATTTTGAGAAGTTTAATGTCAGTACAGGAATTATCTGGAGCAATGTCCTAGATTCATTATATATTTTGACAATTTGACTGCGGAGAACATCATGATTTTACCCTGTAGAACTTACCACTGTTTGAACGGAGGCTGATATCATGCCCGAAGAGTTGTGGAAATAAGATATCACTCACTTTCAGTAGGATAAGAACTCTATTAAAAATTCCTAAAAACTATCCCTTGAAAAAATAACTAATACAACCTAAAGCCCCACTACATGTATTGGCCACCCCCTCCTCCTAAGGACCAAAGTTGAAGTGTCCCATCGCGAACATGTGCATGGGATTGACACAACCTTTCTACTGTGGGATTATCATAGCCACATTTTTTTCATACAAAGGTCGTATCAATACTGCTAAGCAGGACCTTTGCCACCGCAGTGAGAATATTGACACCACCCA
Source organism: Ophioderma brevispina (assembly GCA_023653785.1). Classification (NCBI taxonomy): domain Eukaryota; kingdom Metazoa; phylum Echinodermata; class Ophiuroidea; order Amphilepidida; family Ophiodermatidae; genus Ophioderma; species Ophioderma brevispina. The sequence continues at coordinate 11,921 of JAMKCH010016158.1, forward strand.
CGCCAAGTAATTGAGTTATCTTCGGTAGATAGAAATCGCAAATGTGCTGTGACTACAGGTTATTCCAACGCTACATATTCCTGTCTCCTTCTGTCTCCCAAGGCAACAAAAGTTACGTGATCATTTGTGCATGGGACCCATAAATTGGCCCTTCTATCGGTATCTATAATTGATACCCAAACCCCAAAGGTCAGTTATATGTATGTTTGATAATTGTAGGATATTGAACTGTGGTGGAAGTGATGAACTATAAAGCTGTATTTTCTTTTTATATGATGGGCATCGCGGATTACACATGCTTTGGATTCATATTTTTTGTGGCAAAATACAATTAACCATGGCAACGCTTATCCATGCAGTTGATACAGTAGTCAATTGGGTGTGACAGATGGGATATTTGCGTCCTGGAAATGTTGGCCTGACTTAGCAAAATTTCAATATAGATATAGAAAGATATCAGGAAGTGGATTTTAACAGGTAATCCTTTGAGGAGGATAAAAATTGTAGTTGGGTTTTTATCATTCATGTTACCATTTTATTAGGGTTGAGCATGTTAGTTCTAGTGTTGAGTGCCCAATGTTTACAGAATTGAAAAGAATATAGCAAGGTGTGTACATTTTACAAATGGCAAAGCCAGAAAATGTAAAATTCTAGAATCTGTTTAAAGTGATGATCAGTTGGGGCTTTGCAAGTATATCATTATTTATTGTACCTTCTTACTTACAGGGGCATTTTGTGATCCAGAGCCTTTCCTCCCGACTTACCTAAAAAATATTGATATTCTAATATCATCTGAACCGTTAGCCCTAGTAATCCATGTGTGCCCAATCTTACGTGCAAATTTGGTCCTAAATTCGCAATTTTGTATTTTCTGTCTGTAAACAGAAATTACAGCACAGTGGCCTACGGGACCGTGGGAAATGAGCAATTGCTCATACACAAAACCGCAAAATCGGGATCAGCTCATATTTTGAGAATAAGCTAGGATATCCAGTGATCAATGAATAAAACGGAAGGTGCTGAAATCACGAAATGCACCCAACCCAACTGGCATTTGAGGCACTTTTTTGACACCAAAAAAGTGGTATTTTGACCAAGTTGCTCAAATAAAATGAGTTGCTATAGATTCTAAGCAACTATCTAAGTTAGCGAGACATCATGTGGTCTAAAGCCTTATTTCCACAGCTTACTCTATCAAATTATGATTTGGGTGTCATTAAAACTTATTATTCATATAACTTATTTCTGCATATTTAGATTTGTTTTCTTTTGAGAGAAATCGCCAGAAAGACATTTTGTTATCCTTTCTTACCACATCGTTGATTGCTCAAAAATCATATTAACCTATATTATGACCAATCCGTCGTTAGCGCTCGCACTCACAGGGTTAATTCAAACACAAAAGTGACATCCCAAATTCTCACTGTGATCCTTTAAATTTGTAATGGTTGGTTAGCAGAGGGTAAAATAATGTAAATTTGGCCAAAGTGAATAACTCGATGGATACTAGAGGTCCATGGTCCGATCGCTAATATCTTCGTTCCCAGGGACCCAGATTTTACATGTTTTACCGGAAGTGGTCAAAATTTTGGTATCAGAAGAAAGCTTCTATTTTTCTCATTTACCCTGTAAAATCTTAGGGCTTAAGGATGTTTGGTTTGGATGTTATGAGCGAAAATATGCCCCATTTCGGTCTACCAATATTAATTTTACAGAGTACTCTTTGGGGATTACAAAATCATGTTTTTAGCTTTCACATCAAAACGGGTTGAAATATCAGTGCGAAACTTTACAGATGGGGTTTTTGGGGTGAAGGCCAATCTATCAAGATGATAACTTAAATTGGGTCATCCTCTTTGAACTGGTTAACTACAACACTTTCAGTTTAGCTTATGTGCAGAATCCTATGGGACTGGTTTACTACCCCTGGGAACTACCGCCTATGATACAATCTAAAGACCCAAAAAAAAAGTAACGCAGCATGCCTAAATACCCACATAAATTACAAACCATTGGTCTCTGCACAAAAACATAAAATGATATCAATAGTCTGTTTTGTTCTGCAAATTTTGACACCTTTCTTGCTTCATTGTGATCAATATCGCCAACACTATGTCTATTTCACGAAAATGTTGCAACTAAAGACATTATTACAAGGTTACAATACACAACCATGCATTAAGTGACACACACTCCACGGGAAGAATGCGGTCTTTCACCTCAAGATATGCAATATGGCTATACCTTTTATTGCAACTTTTAAAAAGGGAGAGATTTTCTTATAATGGGTATTGTGTTGGCAATATTGATCGCAATGGGGCAAGAAGGGTATCAAAATTTACGGAAGAAAACAAACTATTGATATAATTTTATGTTTTCGTGCAAAGACCAATGGTTTGTAACTTATGGGGGTATTTGAACATGCTGCGTTACTTTTTGGGGGGTCTTTATTTGATTGGCTCATTATGGGACACAACATGAGATAGCACTCTGAGTAACCAATCAAAATGGTGCTTCTATGTCTCTGATTTGTTCTTTATATGATATTACTTTCCAAGTGACCAATCAAAATAGTGGTTACATGCCAATATATAGGCAGGTAGTGCCCAGGGAGATAAATTTAAAATGGTATGTTAGCAGAGGACAAAATAATTTGGATTTGGCCAAGGTGGTTAATTCAACTGTCATCAAAAATTGATGTTATCTTGATGATAGCGTCGATGCATTATAACAATAGAATTCACTTTCTAAGTTTTGTTGTCAAGAACATAGAACGTATATGGGAATATGTTACAGTGGACTGGGTCTCAAAATTTACTTGATAAATACTTGTAATGTACAAGCTAAATAAAAAATAAATGGAAAATCAATCAATATTAAGGGCAAGCAAATAAATTTGTACCAATAATGGGCAGTTTCCACAAATTTGTCACAATTTAACCGATTGTTATCCTCGGTATACGGACAGTAATCGCCACCCCCCCCCCCATTCATGAATGACTGAAGTTATAGTGTCTTTAGCCTTTTTAGCTAGGGTGTTTAAAGCCAAGCCTGTACTTAACTTCTGCATAAGTCTCAATTCCAATCCAAGACTCAGCACCTTCAGGGACAATAATTCATATTTCTGCCTTATTCTCAGTAATTTCTAAACTCCCTGCGGAGCTCTTTTATGGATGCTATAAATAGGCTTATATTCATGTATTGCCCTCTTACTACAGTTGAGTGCTTAACACTGGTGTTTCTTTATCCAAAAAGTCACCTTTCCCTGGAAGGTGATTTGATAAGAAGCTGTCTTTTGGGGAAATGAATTCTGAACCAACGTGAGGGGAATATATGGTAGGATTTTCAGCTCTCTCTCATCAAATACTCTTTAAAAGGCTATAAGTAATGCACGCAGGTGATTTCTTTAGCACCGTATGTAATGCAATTGAAAAAGGATCAGTCATTTTTTAATAAAAATTTAAGACATTGTCTAATGAGCTAGAAAAATCTTTCTTATACAAATTGGTGATAAGTGGAACTCTTTATTATTTTAAATCACTGCTGTGTTGTGTATTGGAAATTTGAATGACTGGGATTTCATAATGGGCAGATGTAGAGCTTTTGGTATTAGTTTGGTCATTTTTCCTCAAGCTGGAGTGCTTTGGAATAAAGGTGAATGAATTGGGGGTTAATATTAAGCAATCGGCCAGTGGAGTCTGAGCTCCAGGCCTGAGCGTAGACGGGGCCAAAATTAAGGCACTTTTTTTTTAGTTTTGTTGGTTTCTTCAATCTTAATCAAAATTCTTAAACAGCTGTGAAAATGTAAGCAATTTCATTGGCTGATGCCCGGGTTCAATTCGACAATTGAACCCAGGTAAAAAAAAAAAAAAAAAAAAATTTTTAGCTTGAAGCGCTCGCGGCATCTTGTTGTATTTAAGCCGTAAAGCATCGCGAAATTGGGTCAAAGATGACCTTAAATGATAAAGCTGTTTAAGAATGAGAATAAAGGTATGATTTTGGGAACCGGTACTCTCTTTACGACGAATTGAACCCGGCGACACCACTATTTTTGCGTGGAAGAACTCGGCCTCCGGCCTTGTTCTTCCACTTAAAATAATGGTATCGCCTTGGATTCAATTTGTCGTAAAGAGAGTATCGAATCCCAAAATCATACCTTTATTCTCTAATTAAACTATGGTGAGAAAGATTACTTAGATTGGTTTTGTTTAAATTAAAATTGTAGCAAACTCAGCACTAGAATGCTTCAGAAATCAAAAGCTTCTGAGGCAAACGTGAAGGCTCTGGACCTTGCACTCAAGGGACTGATGGATATTGCACCAGATGTATGCCTGTAAACACAAAATCTTAGTAAAATAGGGCCCATGCATTGTTGCGTGGCCCCAGGGCCCCAAATTCCTCAATACGGCCATGAGTAAATTCAACAAAGAAGCCAAAAATTGACCCACATTTTTGTCAGTATTATCACTTGTTATTTTGGTATTACTTGAAGGCACTATCAGTGATTTATTGACCATCTACAATGAAATTAATTTAAAAAAAAACACCTTTGGATTTTTTTGGAATAGATATGCTTGTGATAATAAACCACAGAAATGGTAAAAGTAAATCTAATCTTACAATGTGAAAAGCTCTCCTTTATGATGAAGATAGGTGTCTGTATCTGTACAAATTTTCACTCTCTTTCCAACAAGGTGGTCGAATTTGGAAGCAGTGCATGCATAATTGTGCAATTGTGAGCAGTCAATGCTGCCATATTCATTTACATCATGAGGAGCTATTTGTGATATTAGGCCTTTTTTATGGTTGTTACAGCCCCCAAGAATTAGCAATGATTATTTCACTTTGAGTACTTTGATGAGCAGATTAAGTCATAACTAGCACATAAAATATTGTTAAATTATCTAATCTTAAACTAATATAAAATATAACTTGGTTTTTTTTTTGTGCATACTGGTGTGTGTGAAAGCAACTAGAATGAAACAAAGATCTCAGAAGAAACAGAAAACCGGAGAAACGTCTAGAACCATAGTGATTTCATTAGAAGTTTCTGGAGTCTAGGAGACAACCCATGTATAGGATCTGACCATCGGTGAGCGCACTGCTGTATAATTACACAGTCAGTGAGTAAAGCTGCTATTAGAATCCCAAATCTATACAGTACATGTTGAATTGTAAAGGCATTTCAGACTTATGGATTTAATGGACTATCTTTAGCACATGACTCATATAGAGAGGACCAAAACCCTATCCTTCTAGTATTGTTGAGAGGATATATAAATCTCTGGTGAGAAGATGAGTCAGAGTATCATAACATCTTCCTCCAATTAAATTTCTTAGCAGAGTTTCTTTAACATCTTGCTACAAGTTTTAGCCAGTGTTTCGCAGTGACAGTGACAGTAATCACAGTCCAGTACAAGTCTTCCATATAGTGGACATTGGTCTTAGTATCTGCATTCTCCAGCCAGTTTTGTCGCGATTTTGTGTGCCGTCTTCTGTTTCTCCGCTTCGGTGGCCTTCTGAGTTATCCAAGATAACAGCTACAGCAACTTTTTGACTTTATATTTAGTCGACCTCCCGAGCATCGGAGTCATTAGGAGCTGTTTTCTTCAGTATAAAACAAGTCGTCCGTGGAAACGTCCCACTATTGGAAATTGGAGTTTTGCGCTGGTATATTCGCCAGCACTCTTTGCAGTTCTGGCCATCTTTATATAAATCTTGCTGCAACGTGCCCCGCGTCGCGGCACACACCATAGTTAAGTTTTAGTAGTTCTTAATTAACACTTTATTATAGATTCATCTTTGATATTTGATACCTAATCGATGTTAGAATGAGATTGATTTAAACACAACAATTAAAATAATACTATACTACTTGTTTTAATATTTTGTAATCAGTTCAGGTATGTCTGTTATTCAGGAGTTTGGGAATCCGTATTTTAGAGTTGTTTTGGCCTTGTCCTAGTGACCGTAAATGTAAAGGTATAACAGGACCTTACAGAAACTAATGTCTTGATAGCAACCAGTCTGATGGGTTTGGCGCCGAGATCACGCGATTAATACCCTCCATTTTGAAGCTGGGGTGGCCCGATGATTTGTGAGCAGGATGTTGTCAGGAAGGGCACCCTCGATATTGGCACTTGAAGAAATTCAATGATTTCTGATGGCGTGACAATGTTAGATATTAGGTCAAACATTAATGGTACTGACTGCCGGAGGTTAGGGTCTATCTCTTTAGTTTTTGTATCAGAGTTGGCAAAGTAGTTTCAGAAGACCTCCTATAGAACATCGTAGTGAAGAAGTAGTTCTATTTGGTTTCAGTGTTCAATACAATAGTTTGAATACTCCCTGGCAATCAATTTAACGCTAGCTCTATTTTGGACATTATCACAAAGCTGAGCTAAGGAGGGTAGTTGTTGCACTAGATTCATGCTATACTAGTGTACTCCATCTTTGACCGTTATCATGGGACTTGTAATTATAGCTCTCTGAGCAGGCACAATTACAGTGCTGTCTCTTCGGAGGAGTCTTAGCCGCTGATTGAACTTCATTTGAATATAATTGATCAATTTGTGAAGCGACTGGGATTCAGGATTACAATTAAGTCAACTTCTATGAGCTTGGTTGTCCTCCAAATTTGAATATTCCACTCTTATTCCTACTACCGTCTTTTCTGCATGCAGCCCATTTGTTTTGCTTGCACAACTTCTCCACTCACATTCAATAAAGGGTTGTCAAATCAAGAACTGTAAATTCCAAATTGCAATGAAGGTTGTGGTTAAAGGTGCTGTTCCAATATCTGTGATTTGACCCGGAGTAGTATAAATTTTTGTTCAATTGTCGTCTTGAAATTTGAGCATTCAAATCCATTTCATCATTCCCAAAATAAAAAAAAAATGCCATTTTAATGGTTAACCATCAGTAATTAGCATCGGATGAATAGGGGCACATGCAATATGCATTATTTTTCTACCATCAAAACACAAGAATTGTTTCCCACGGGTGCTTAATGGGGGTGTATGTGTTAAGTGCCAGGCTATCATATCAATAGCGAACCAATAGATAAATTCGGAACAAGCACCCTTACTTAAGTAGGAGTATGACCAGTCAGTATTATTTTAAAACCTCAAGTCTACCTATACATATCAATATATTGTACTGTACTTTTGCATTGAGGAATACCACCCTCTGCTTACTTCAGTAACCAATCTCCTTGTTGACTTAGCTCACTACAACACATTGTCGGGCGGACCGACTTGAATACTGACAGCTGATTGATCACTTCCATTGTGTGTCAGCCAGGCCTGTGTATTTTGCGATGTTCCTGTTTGTCCCGTTCTTATCCATTAGTGCCCTGGTTACTCATGAGGTAAAAAGAAAATGCATATTCACAAATGTACTATTGTGGGAGATTTTTTTCCTCTCTCTTTTTATTATGCATTTGTGAGATGATGAAATAGGATATTATGTGGTACAAGTGAAACATGTGGTAATATCATTTAAATGGTAGACTTTTGTTTTGGTGCAGGTGGTGTTGGTCGGAAAAATGAGCAATATCCTAATCTGTATAACCCCATAATGCGGATTAACACATAGGGCTGCTATTTGCGGATACGCATAATTTTGTGTCGTCTGCACATAGGAATTGCTTGGTAAGTTGTCTGTGTAATCTGTCAGTGTAAAATGTTAACCCTAAAGTAATGGCCCCAATTTTTACACATACATGCACACATTTTCTAGACACTTGCATGTAAGGTCCTAAGGTAGTGCCACAATTAACCTGCTCTAGAGTTGGGATAAAGGTCATCTAAGGTTCATTAGATGCCCAGTCCCAAAATGGTCAGACTTATAGTGTTTCCACATGTGTCGATCAATTTTCATGGCACTTGATACCATGGTCCTTGGGTAGGTCCCACATGTTAGTGACCTCATGTAACCTTGGTGACCTCATGTGACCTTTGTCTACATTCACAAAGTGTGACAGATGACATGCACATTAGGTGAATGCTGTATCTTTTCAAATAGAGCTGTCTTGTACTTTATTCTGTATTATGGCGTAGTATAAGGATATTGCGCAAAAATTATCCATCCTTCATAATGGCAAAGCTAGATTTTAAGAATAAATGTAATGTGATCAAATCAAAATAAGTCTGAATTCAGGAAATAGCCCCAAAATGTTAATGTTCCTATTTAAAGTTGGGTGATAAGATCACTCATCCCGTAAGAGGTATTTGTGTAAAATGTAATTACTTCATGCACAGATAATCCCAAAACGGAAGATATTTTGCTATAGTCGGATTTTTTATTCCTGTCAGTTCATTAAAAGTTTTTGGGGCGTGTCGACGACTACATTCGTTCTGAGAGGTTGTATGCTTTACCCAATCAATACAATAGAAATTCGATGTCAAGATACCGGATCAGATCAAGGCCATAATTAAAAAAATGTCCCTTTTCTTACGAAGCAAATATTACAAGGCAAATGCACTGAATAAATTCAAACTTGAACAAACTCTGAAGCATTCAACATAAAATGATATGAGTAAGTAATTATTACTAACCAAAGTTCTTTTACGTCACTAAGGAATATTAGAAAATCTGATACGTTTACATTGATTCGTCTTGTTCCAGGAATTTATCCAATTGGTCCAATCATTTATCGAAGAACTTTAGAGTTTTGGTCAGTCATAACCAACTACCAAATATAGACGTGACTAATCTCATCTTCACCAAGCCTTGATGTTCATGACACTTTATCCGGTCTTTAATTGACACCAAAGAAAGGAATCAATAGCGTGTCTCAGACTTTTCGACAATCTATTCAATTGAATCTGGTATGAAGCCTTTATAAATTCGAAACAAAAAAGTTCTTGTACAATGGGTTAAAGCATCTTACTCTGTTGAACAAAGTTGAGCATTTCGGCTGTTAATACGGCTTTTTAGTTTTGATCTCAACACATCCCCCTCCACATTAATTCGTACCATCGACAATATGCGTTTACTGACAGGAATAAAAAATCAGACTATAATAGATTATGAACAAAATATGTTGGTTTGGGCAGTACAAAACAGGTACACAACAGTATTTGCCATTCAAAAGCTTTGATAGAATATTGATGGACGGATACCAATATACCTCAATTGAAGTTGATTTGAAGATCGGATATTTGTCAAAAATAAATAATGATAATAAAATAATTGCAAATATTGATAAAGTGTGAATCTAAGAGTAAAACCATGAGTGAAATATACATGTTCTGTTCCAATGGGTTAGCTCCAAGGTCGTAATGCAAGCATGGGATCTCGCACAGTTGTATATTCAGTAGACCATAGCGGTTATCAACCCCTACTTGTCTGCAGAGACAATGTATAATTAGACAATTGATCTTTTGGGTCTAGACATACAAACATCTTATTGTGTGTGCCTAGTCTGGTGTGTGCTCAACTCTCAACCCTGGTAGAGTGGGCTGTCTACGCTGGCATCACATGTCAAAGGCGGCCATTTTGAGGTGGTGTTTACCAATAGACTGCCATTTTAGTGGGCACAAAATGTGCTATATTTTTTCGAAGGGGGTCAGAAATGGTAATGGCTATAGTCCCCACCATAGTACTTCGGCAGTTTTTTCCTGTCTTTAGTGTGTGTGTAAACCCAGAAGTGGGGTTTTGATTGGTTAGCCAAACACTGACGTGACATGCAAAAATTCTGATTGGTCAGCTTGTCGTGGTGTGTAGCAAAGGTCAGCCCACGCTCATTATCCAGCACGTGCGCGTGTAGTGCGATTGCCGAAGTTCTGTGACATTAACTGTAGTTAGGCATTCCAAAAGGCACATGTTATTTTCTGTCTGTTTCACTTCAGAAGTAGTCCAAATAAATGGCCTTAAAGGCCACCAAAAAGTATGTCAATCAATTTGTTTTTGCCTCCAATAGAGCCAAGATTCTGTGTTGTTAGGATGTACACACACACAGAGTGTTGTGCACAGTAAAGTGACATAGTGAAAAAGAGAGAGGGCCAGTGATTCAGGGTAGCTACGCACCACCCTGATGGGTAGACAGCCCTATTCTGTAATCCATAACTAAGTGGTTTTAAGATGGCTTCCTAAATGACTACAGGTCAATTGAGAAGCCATCTCAAAAACCACTGATCAATGACTAGGCTTGTTTGGACTCATTTTGATCCATTTTCATGCTAATTTTATATATTGTCATAAAAATGAATATTTTTGGCATTTTTAAAACAAAAAAATGAAAAGTTCTAATCTCTAAGCTTCTAAAGTCATCCACAAGCTTCAAGGCCAAAAGGATTACATAATGGATCATCAGTGGCTGGTGGTTAGAGATGCAAAATCAAGCTAAAATATCCTAGACAATTTTGCTTGAATTATTCTACTTCAGAATTCCATGTAAGGCAATTGAGAAGCCTGTGCCTAATTCACAGCTGTTTGAAAGTCTCATTATGACAAAACCAAAATAAAACAAAAAATATCAACAGCGACACAGTTTTGACAACTAATTTGGATTATTTATTCCAATAACTACATTCTGTGTAAATTTGGTGAAATTTCTTTGTGGGCAAATATCTATTTTTCTATCTATTTTAAATGGAATATGGTCATATAGAGGGCACTATAACATAGAAATCATGACCTTTGGAGGTCAATATAGCAAGATTCCCACAATTGATTTTTTTCAGATTTTTGTAGAGGTAATAGCCATTGCATGTCCCTTCTTATATGAGTTGTCAAAATTGTGTCGCCATTGCTTAAAATTGTTCAAAAAATAAACGAGACAATTAGCACAGGGTCAAACAGCTGTGAATTTATTGAATCTGCCTTCTGTTAATAACATTTAAAGGTCAATGATATTCTTTAATTCATACAAGTACTTGAAGGGACATTTTGTGATTCAGGGCTTAAGTTCCTACCATAAAAAGATGAGGATTTTTTTATATCAGTAAACCATCAGGCCGAGGATATTCATGAGTGTAAAATACATGTGCCAAATCTTGCATGCAGATTCAATTTTGTCTTCTGAAACAAGACCCTTTTTTGAAACGACCCTTTTTTCAAAGATATCTATTAAATTATGAACAAATAAGGGAGGTTTAAAATGCACCTTTAACAGGTGTAGGTTTATTGGATTTTTCCTTTCAAGGAACAATGAACACAGCTGGTATTGCCATGAAAAAGCAGTTGGAATCATTTTGCATATATCGGATGCTTCAGAAGTATTGTACTACTTTACATTTGTAAATTTAAGGCAGTTTTAATGGTGATTTTACCAAGATTGAAATTCTGTGGCAATTTGCTGAAAAAAATACACAGAAATTGAATAATTAAATATTGGGATTATATTAAAGGAGGTATTTGTAATATTTCCTAATTCAAGAATGGTACAATTTTAATTGTACCATGAAGAGGTAGTTTTCCTTTTGGGTATTAAAATACCTAACAGAAAAAAAATTATACCACATGCAATTTGACATGCCCTTAGTGGGAGGGGGAAGCAAGTACCCCCAAAAATGTACCTGAGTACCTCAAAATATAATAAAAATCATTCCTTCACTTTGAGCCTTTGCCTGATCTTGACCATGACACAAGTTATCTTCACTTCTCTGCTGTCTACTGATGATAGCAGAGGACGATTTAAACTAATTCCATAATGCATTGAAATGTTTTATACTGTGCCTGGGGGAACGGATTTGTGGATGTACTGACATATGTATTGTACAGACAAAAAAATCCGGCTCACTCCACTGGCCGGTATACCTGAATTTTTTTTAAGGCGCCTCTAAAATTTTGTAATTAGAATTGGGATCCCAGATTGTACTTAGCAGCAGAGCTGGAAATGCTAAGTTTATGTCCGTCCATGATGAAATAGTGCCACCTCAAGAAAATTACCTCTAACTTGACTTGCCTGAACCAATAAAACAACTAATGGATGTGCGTAGATACGTACATAGCACTATTTCCCAGCTATTTCATATTGGAAGGCTGTTTCCAGCAGCCGTTGAATTATTATCAGAGATCTCAGATGTTAATTCTAATTACAAAATTGCTTCGTTTGTGACACATAGACATTTTCGAGCTTAACCATTCACAGGTATAGTTTACTAGCCAGTTACCAATGCAACCATGTAAAAATTTTTGAAAAATTGGGGGCGCTCTTAAAAAAATGTGCTATTATTGCTTTAATAGTTGCAGATGATGGAACTATTTGATTTATAATGGAAATATAATAGCTAATTAGGTAACCAGGTATTTGTGTTGGTAGATAAATTGATGGTCATTAGTACAGTTTTATGCTTAATGGTGTGTACTTTAGTTTTATGGATCATTGTCAGCCTTTTGCATATTTTGCACTTACTGACAGTTATGTGTTAAAAAAATAAGAGATTGATATATGGGAGGGAAAATGTGTAGTGGTGGCACACGATTGTGGTTATTTATTATTTGACTTTCCTGGATGGGTGATTTAGACACATTATCAGATGTCAAAATTTAGTTTGTCTTGCCCTACTAAAGGTTAGCCATTACTGGAGAAGTGGCATGATTGATCGATTGATATTGAAGTGGATAAAGCACAAGGTGACCACTATGTTTAATGTTCTGACATTTATCATTCTTGTTTTCTCTTTAGTATAAATCGGTGTTTGCTGTGTGAGGTCCGGATGAAACTTGCCGAGCCTAGCTAGGAAGAAAATTACTGAAATTGCGTACCTTGTATTATATTTAACTCTTTTGATGTTCAACAGGTGGATTAGAATACTATAAGTTAAGGCAAAAAAACTATTTTACAGGGCTGATCAACCTTATTTGGCAAATTTAGGATTTTTGGGGGGGGGGTTGTCAGCTAAGATGGAAGGACAACTTAGATTTCTGTTGTCATACTGGATAGATGGACGGACAGACGGATGGATTTTAAATGCTATTCTACAGAAAGGAATAGTATTTATTACACTCTAAAGATTTTTTTACTCAACCTGCATATTTTTTTACTCCTTATGGTAGTTTTAAAAGTCACAGCTCTTTTGTTGAGTAAACTTGACTCAACAAAGGTTGAGTAGCAGTTTTACTCTTCCCTGTAGTAAACATTTTACTCAGTAAAGAGTCAATATTTGACTCAACATTTGTTGAGTAAAATTTTACTCCGCTTTACTCAACAGTTGAGCTGTGACCTTTTTTACTCAACAGGGTGATAAAACTTTACTCAACCCACAAGGAGTAATATTTTATACTGTATTTGAGTAGATTCCTTGCTCAACCGTTGAGTAACATGTTTTGACTCAACTGATGTTGAGCACACTGTTTGCCCAACTGTTGAGCAACATTAATTTTACTCAATTGACATTGAGTAATACTTTGGATGCAGGTATAAAGCAAAATGTTTTTTCATCAGAAAGCTACAGGCTGCACACCAGGTTGAGTAAAATGGCTTGTTCAGTACACTCAAAACTTTTGACTTGATTTCTGTAATAGAACTGCTCTTTCAAATATCAAAAGGACACTAGCAAGATTTACTTAACTTTGGTATTCTTGGTATTTAAAAAAATAACACAAAATCTACAAGGACATATTTTCATTACTCTACCTTTTTTGAAGTCCTGATGGTTCAAAATAATATTTAGATGCACCTGCACATTGTGTAGTCATGTACTGATGTGCATGCACCAGTAAAACTATAGGCCATAAATTTGTCAGATTAATTTAAAATATCATGCTAGCACAAATATAACCTATACATTTACTGAGCATATAGCGAATCCCCATTAGAACACACGGTGCTCACAGTGGTACAAGCAACAAGTCACTCGGTGAAAGGTTGCCAAATTCATAAGCTTCATATCAGGTACCATAGACATAATCCGGTTGCACCCAGAGTTACGCCAGAATCTCACCAACTTCACAAACATGACAAGTCCATAATTTGCATCACCACAATAATAATTATTATTAACTGATTATAAAGTGTAAAATATCAGAATGGCCAGTATTTCTGCGACATCCCAGCTTGTCATCTCCCACTGATATGTACACGGCAATTCTTGGGCTGCATGTGTCTGGGGTCGTCAACGTTGCTTAATATCAGAATCAACGCGGTGTAATTTGTGAATCGTCACTATGTCAAACTACTTCGTCATGCAACGTCGTGTTAGATTTCAAAACTGCTTTACTCAACATGTATTTCACAGTTTTACTCGAGTGAGGAGTAAAACAGAAATGTGTGTTTTACTCCATGCTGATTAAATCTTGACTCAACTTTTTACTCAACATGCTTTACTCCCCGCACTGAGTAAAATAGTTTTTAGATTGTATATTGTATAGAACTAAACCCATCCCCATCCCACCCCACCTCAAAAAAAGTGAGGGTGATTTGTCAGGCTAATCACTGTTCACACACTGCCTTGAAATTGGAATAATGCCATCATTCTAATACTTGTATTTTTCTCTTTTATTTTTCATATTCTTCATGATGTCTCTGAATTTGATTCAATCAACCAGGTGAGTTGCATTTTTTAATTTGTGGTCATGGGGTATAAGACCGCTTTTGGTACTATTTTGGTGGTTTTCCCTCAATTTACCAAAAATGATTTTGAAATCTAAAAAACAATTTTGAATATTTTTGAATTTTTTGAAGCCCCATCTGCAATAGTTGCCATTTGTCAGTTGTATTCTTATTAAGTGTTATACCAGTCAAATCTTGAAATCTAACACCTGACAGCTATTGCAGGTGGGGCCTTTTTGCCCTTAACCCTTGATATGGTGATTATTAGGCACTATCAGTGATTTGCTAAATCAGGAAGTTAAAAAAAATCCTCAAAAATCAGAGTTTTGCATGTCTGTAACAAGGATGGGTATCCTAACATACCATACAAGTGATAAGACCAAAAAAATCTAATAATCACAAATTCGGATATTTTAGTCATTACTGTCTGTACGGACACTTACTAAACATGTAAGTGAATGGAGATTCATATCTTTGAATAGGGCCATTTTTGTCCTTTTCTACACCATTTTTGAAGTAATCTAACAATTTCAACAAAGCCATTTAGTGTCAACTAGCCATCGGGTTTAATGCACAACACTGTATGCTAATTACCTCCAGCATGAAAGAATTCCTTTTCCAACTTTCTCGTTCTCAAATTCCACAACTACCCCAAGTTTATAGAAAGTCTTTCAAAATTCATGTTGTTTTTGTGAGAGCTTCACAAAGAAAACATGACTGTGTTTAGGAGCATTGAATTCTTGCCTCATGCAGGAATGCAATGTGATATGGATAAAAAAAAAATAACCCAGATATAGCATTGTGATATTTGTATCATAAATCCATAGTTCCTGCCAATGTTTACTTCAACAAACTTCTCATTGGATTTATGTCCTTTCAACAAAAGCACTGTGTTGTGAAGAAGATTGATAGGGACTTAGGATTCCAAAGTTGTAGGTTAATAGAACAGAATGTAATTTAGTAGATACCATGCAATGTTTTATTGCACCTTTTTCATTTAAAAGGTAGCATGCTGTAGTGATAATGGGCTGTTCAATTTGAAATACTCACCCCCTGTGAAAGATTTGGGGAGTGCATTTTTCTAGTAAAGCTATCCAATGGGGTGTGCTATTTGGAATACATGTTCCCTTTTATGGGAACACTTAAGAGTGTTCCACAGAAAGGTGTATATTTCAAATTTACCTAGTGGGCTCTTCCATTTGAAGTACATCCTCCCCATATGGAAGACTATCTAAATCTTCCACAGAGGGAGTGCAGACTTCAAGTAGAATGGCCTAATCATTTTATCTGCAGTAGATATCTCTTTCATCCATACAGGGGCAACTGTTACTTTCTGTAAGAAAATAAACCAAAAAGTAGAAGAAAAACTGAATCATATCTGATCTCAGCGAGGGCAATGGCATCGATTCAAAAACCGATCATATTTTGAAGCATGGAATCGGTGCTTTGGGGATTCTGAAATCCATAAAATTATTTTGGGGAAACATGATACGGCTGTATGTGTCTTGTGCATATATTATTATGGGGTGCTTGAGCACATGAATACATACATTAGTATCACATGAACTTGCATGCATCTGCTGAAAAAAGGAGCACTTTAGAAAAGTATGTAGCAAGGATTTGAAAGCATTATGTGTAGTATCGAATGCATGTTAATAGGATAAACCAAAAAGTCTTCGAAGATATGATTTCGTGTGGAAGGGAAGTAAGTGAGTTTGGGTTTCATAAAATTTGCATAGTGAATGAACCAAGTTTAACCTCCTGAACATGACTACCTGTCTTCCACGAAGCATTTATGATTGGCTCTGTATAACCGTTTGAAATGGCTTTCAAGAGATTAAGTTCTATCCCTCTTCAGCCCACCAATAATCTTACCATGTTTCTGATTGGTCATATTTGAACTTCTGTGATTTTTTGAGCCAATCAGCATTAGTAGTACTCATGGGGTTAATAGGGAAACTTAAAGGGACACAAAAAGATGTTCTGATGATAAAAATTTCTCTAATTTGCACTTGATTGGTTGTAGAATATCTCCCGAGAAGATTTCAAAATTAATTGGACAAATAAGTAGAAAAGAAAACCAAAAATGTAAGTTTTGAACTTGCCAGCTATTCTAATCAGTGGCGGCTACAGAGGAGCCCCCTGCTCAGAACCCTTGCCCCCCCTCTTTGTTGTGCTAATCTATATCATGCTTGGAGGTGGTGGGTGACCCAATCAGTCAATGGAGAAAGTGAAAATGCATACAAAACTTATTTGAGAATTTGAAAGCATTGCAGTGTACTTAATAATGAATTTCGACAACCACAACACCTCCGGCAGTTTGAAATGGCATCATGTGTACCTCACAATTCAGAGCCAAAGTAGTTGGAACACCCGGTGGTATTTTCAATGTCAATGAAGGCCTAAGTGTGGGCCATAGAGATACGCACTGAAAAATACTCACTTTATTCAAAGCTGAAACCACCCTAACCCTTGACCCCCAACCCTTGACCCCTCCCCCCTTCACCACCACTCAAGTTGGGTGTCATAAGAAGCACATAATAAAAGACATGTTTCAACATTGCATTCATGGGGAGAGGGGAAAATCATTTATAATACTATAATAAAGTGTTTCCATCCAACAATTTTGGGGGGGCCGAGATTGTATCTAAATAGAGACACTAATGTCTCAATTGGAACAAGCACTTTTAAGGAAGTAGAGAAAAAAATGATCATTGTTGTTTCGTAGATCAGAAAAGAAAAGTCGATACCTATCATTCTACAGAGTTATGTATGGAAAAACTAAGGATCTCACTTACCCTTGAAGTAAATTTCAAGAAAAAGGTAATCCTTTTGATACAATCCAGTCGGATTCTTAACAAATTATATTTTCAACAATCAATCTTTTCCTCTTTCCCTAATTGTATGAAATAACAGCTAAGGTGCTTTTGTGATTTCAGCACCTTCAGCTTTATTCATGGTTCGCTAGATATCCCTGAGACCGCTTTTCCCAAATTTGAGTTGATGCAGTCTTTGCGGTTTTGTGTTATGAGCAATTCTTTGTTTCCCCACGTACCATAGGCCACTGTGCTGTAATTTCTGTCCGTTTATTGACATAAATACAAAAATCGCCGAATTTCTTACAAATACAACCAAATGTTCTCACATAATATATTTGTACTATCCCAGGGACTTACTAAGGGCTAACGGTTTCAGATGATTTTTAAAAATCTCAACTTGTGTCAGGTAAGTCGGGGGGACGAGGTGTTGATAACGAAAGATAATGCCCCTTTAAACTAGCCCTTTTCTAAGAGTAGTACCATTATTACATACAAGATTTCTAGTGAACATCCATTGCTTTGAATGTTCTTAACATCGCAGCCGGATTTCTAATGTTACACACATTAATCAAATGTAACTCGCCTAATGCTGCAAGAGAGTAATTCAAAACTATAGCAAGAGTTTCTTAAATGTATACTGTCAATAAATGTCATGTTAAGAAAGCGTAACACATACAAGCTATCTGGAAAAGATTTCTAAAATTTCATCATCTTTACTCTTTTTAAAGCTGATAGCATAGTGTTTTCTAAATCTCTTGTTTCACAACCACAATTGCATCTAACATGTATGCCTCAATGAAGAATAACTTACTCCGCATACCTGCCAACTTCTAAGATTAATCTCATTTATAGATTTTCCAAGATTTTGGACAGCAGAAAATCTTACTCGTACGATTTTGAAAATTTTTAAAAAAAAAAAAATTTCCAAATTAAAAACAAAAACAAAGTCTGGTGTCCATGCATTTTGACAGCCCTGGTCCCCTGCAGGTGCCTTATGGCAGCTCCTGAAGAAACCCACTTTACGAAAACACTCAACAATATTTATTGAAGGAGTCGGTTTACCGCCGGGCACTGCTTCTCCATTGCCGATACACACGCTAAAGAATCCTCAAACCACCAACAAAGCCAGCCACGACGTGATAATTACGACGTCCCAACATGATGATGCTTGTCGTGTGATCTATTCCAACCAACTACTGCACGGGGTTGTGCATGTAACAATCAGGGAAGAACAAATGCGCGTGACCGAGGTTCCGATAGCTCGCGTGAAGTGAACGAGAAATAGGGAATATCGAAACTAGCAAAACAGTATAAAAAAAAGGAACGATGTGCATGGATGGGAAATGTTTTGAAAGAACTGTAGTTGCCTTGTGCATATTGATACCTGTTCAGATTATTAAGACGATGTCAGAAACTAAAACCACTGACATTTTCGCTATTATGAACTTCGATGTATTGCAACACAAATTGTACTAAGGTCTTCGAAATTATTATGAGCAAAATGAGAATAAAATTAATTTGAGGAATTTGGCAACACGGCCGAGCTTTGTGTTGCTTTGGTATAGCGCTATACA
Organism: Ophioderma brevispina; assembly: GCA_023653785.1. NCBI lineage: Eukaryota > Metazoa > Echinodermata > Ophiuroidea > Amphilepidida > Ophiodermatidae > Ophioderma > Ophioderma brevispina. The sequence goes on from JAMKCH010016158.1 coordinate 30,814, forward strand.
AGTGACCAACTAAGGTTAATTATATTAGCAGTGGCGCGCTTGTCAATATGACTAACCGATGTTGTAAAGCCAGTGTGTCCTGTACCTCATCAGGCGAATAAGACACGCCACTGACCCCCCCAACTTGTTAGTGGTGAGTGTCATGGCACTTGCGTTGTGTGCATCTTTACATTATGTAAGATGTTGGGACGTTTTCCAATGTTGGAAGGTGGGCATTAGATGTCTGGGGGCATGGGAGTTTTGGTTGAGCTGCAAAGTTTTTATTTGCAATTTTGAGTGTACATTCCAGAGTTCGGTGGGGTATTTTTTTTTCATTGGGCCAATGTGTTTGTTCATCTCAATAGTGGGCAATGGCTTCTGTATATACTCTATCTGTTTTTTACATTCAATGCTCACCAGACATGACATGGTGTATACTAATCATAAGGTAATCAAGTCCGGTTAGGCCTGAGTTTGATGAGGGGAACTTTTGAGTTGAGACAATTGTGTGTCCTGCCACCGGGTTGTCACAAAAAGCAAGAAAAGTTGGGGATTTCTAAAAGTGGGGGGTGGTGATTTTGATTTGGTTAGGAAATTCTAGACATTGCCCAAGGTCAAGAAAGTTTCAGGGATTTTTTTGTATTTAGGGGGATTTAAAGAAAATAATGGGTCCAAAATACGCTGAGATTGCATGGGAGATAATTTCTAACTTGTGAAACATTTTCTCAATATTTTGGAAAATGTTAGGATAAGCTCTAGTTTAAAAATCTTCAGCACCCAAAAAGTCCCCAAAATACATAGAATTCAGTATTTGTCTAAGAGTACCATGTCTATGCAGGCATGAAAATAGGTAAATCCATGCAACATACATCAGAATCAAGAGTTCTGCCAGATTTACTCATAAAATTGTAGAAATATAATGCACACTGGAAGATAACATTGACAGGTTGGGCACCATGTTATTACAAGATCAAGGAACCGTACACAATTTAACGTCTATGTATGAACATGTTATGGTGTTGAAAATGCTTCAATAGGTGACTTCATTATTCTCCTATTAGATCTTGTAATAATGCATGTCATGGCAATGTTGGGTTCTGAATGAGTTTGCAGGTTTAGTAATTTAAAATCGTCTTGGTAGTAATGAGCATCCATGCTCTTATTAAATACAATATCTATCACACCTACATTGAAGTTCACATAAAAATGGGTAATGTTGACATTCATGTAAGAGGTGATGCATAAATTTTGTAATACTCTTGTGTCAACGGGAAACTCTCCTTCCATATTACAACCTGTAATACGAGCTTCTGAATAGCAAGTTTTTTTAACTACTAGTAGCAAAAAATCAGTATCAAGATGGTCAAAAAGGGGGAAGGGCAGTAAAAAAAAGTGGAACGATATAGACTAAAATATGCATTTTCATCCCTCTTCTTGAGGAAGTGTGACCAATTTAAGCATAGATGGGAAATTAAATTTGGTTGATTTGAATGCAGCGCATATTTCTGTAAGTTCAGACACAATTGGAGCCAAATCACTAGGAGACCTACAAAATTGTTGCCCCTCTGGTGGGACGACTTGGTAATTTTGTCCCTCTGGATCGACTGCCTGGTACGCCACTTTACTAAAGTTGATAGTTTGCAGTGGGTTAGAAAATGTTATGCTCAATTACCAAGATTTTGGTTGGAATTGGATTTCTAACCCTGGCAAAAAAAGCTAAACCTAGATTTCCTTTTGACAATTTTGAGTTTAATCCATAAAAATAATATGGGGTGGAGGTGAATAAAAACCTCAAAAGAAGGCAGTATCTACTAGACCTGGGACCGATCTAATTTAAAAGGCGGCCGTATTGGGACTGGATGGTGATCCCCTTATGACCCCTTGAGGTGACTTGACTTTGACCCATGTAACTTACCAAAAATGTTCATTAAATGTATTTTGACGTGTTAACAACTTTACAAGGATCAATATTATTGAGTTTCACTCAATCCAAGCAGTCAGGGATTTGACCTTTTCACCGATATAAGGTGACCCCTGGGTCACGGATGGGGTCACTGAATTTTTCTGTATTTACGATATCCCGAGATTTTCCTGTCAATTTTAGTTCAAGCGGAGCTTTTGTAAATTTTGACCTTGACCTGACTTGACCTTTGGGGTCGAGACGATCATAGACCTCTTCTACTATTAATGTTACATCAACTGTCGAATAACGGGCATTTATATGTCCATTCTATAGGCTGAGATAAATCAAATTTGAGTCTTATTTTTAACATTTTTTGGCAAAAATTGACCTTTTGACCCCTTAATGACCTTTGATCCCGGTATGAAAAAAACTCGTGTTACACAACAAAAATGATTGTTCAGTGCAAACAAAAAAATTCTTACTATGCTAGATCTGGAGAAAAAATTCTTGAAAAATTATTTACCTTAAAATGACCGTTTGACGCTCCAAAATAAAAATACCTTGCAGACACCAGAACATGAAGATATCTTGCCAGTTAAAGGCACGTACTATGTTTGGATTTGAGTAAAAATGTTTGAATATTTTGGAATTTTTGGTTGGTTTGACCGGAAGGGACCCCTTAACACCTTTGATCCTGAAATTTTGGTCAAACCGAAGACCCTGCTGGTACAATACAGGTGATCTAATGACGTCAACTTGTACGTATTTGTAAGGACAGCGATTTTTGAATTTTTTTCACAATTTTGGACACTTTGAAAACCGCAAATGACCCCCTTAATGACCTTTGACTATCCCTGAACACCATATATGAGCAAGGGTAAGTGGTTCTTCTGAACCAGTTTGGTTGATATCGGCGAATGCTGTAGAAGAGCTAATTTGTAACAAGAAATTGCATATTTGACGCCTGTTGACCTTGCACCTCTATAACATGACCCCTGGGCACGAATAGGGTCAACTGTATTTTTCTGTATTTACGATATCCCGAGGCTCATTCCTGTCAAATTTCAGGTCAATCGGAGCGTGTTATGGTGTTTTGAAAATCAGCTTAATCTGTGACTTCCTTATTCTCCTTTTAAGATCCTTGTAATAATGTCAATGTCTGCAATGTTGGGTCTGAATGAGTTTTGCGGTTGTAGTATTTAAAATCGTCTTGGTAGTAAGGACATCCCAAATGGCTCTTATAAATACAATATGCCTTATCCACCTACATTGGAATTTCACATAAAACTGGGTTTAATGTTGCACCATTCATGTAGATTGATTGCATCAATTTTGTAATACCTCTTGTTCACGGAAAAACTCTCCCTTCCACTATTACAACCTGTAATACGAGCTCTGCTGATATGCAAGTTTATTTTACTACTATCAGCAAAAAATCAGTATCAAGATGGTACAAAAAGGGGCAGGGCAAGTAAAAAAAGTGGAACGATATAGACTAAAATCGTCATTTTCATCCCTCTTCCTTTGAAGGAATTTGGACGCAATTTAAGCGTAATTTGGGCAAATTAAATTTGGTGATTTTGCATCTCGCGCATATTTCTGTAGTTACATAACACAATTGGAGCAAATCACTAGGAACGACCTACAAATTTTTTTTGCCCCCTCTGGTGGATGACTTGGAAATTTGTCCCTCTGGATCGACTGCCTTGTGTACCGCCAGCTGTTACAAAGTTGCTAGTTTTGCAGTGGTTAGAAATAGTTATGCTCATTCCCAGATTTTGGTTGAATTGGGAATTTCAACCCTGGCAAAATAACTAAAATAGTCTTTACATTTTTTGACATTTGATTTAATCCATAAATCTATGGGGTGGAGGTGAATATACACCTCAAAAGAATGCAGTATCTAACTAGACCTGGGACAGATCTAATTTACAAGCGGCCGTATGTGGGAATGGAGGTTGATCCCCCTTCATACCCCTGTGAGGTGACTTGCCCTTGACCTCATGTACTTCACCACAATGTCATTAAATGTATTTTTTACGTGTTAACAAACAACTTTACAAGGATCAATATATTGAGTTTCATCAATCCAAGCTGTCAGGGATTTGACCTTTCACCCCTATAAACGTGACCCCTGGGTCACGATGGGTCAACTGTATTTTCTGTTTTACCGATATCCCGAGGAATTATTCCGTCATTTTAGTTCAATCGGAGCTTCTTTTAGCAAAATTTTACCTTTGACCTTTGACTTGACCTTTGGGGTCCGAGACTATCATAGACCCTCTCTACTATTAATGTATCATCACTGTAGTAATAACGGGCTTTATTTTCCTCTATAGGCCTTAGATATCCATTTGGTCTTATTTTTAACATTTTTTGGCAAATTGACCTTTTTGACCCCTTAATGACCTTTGATCCCGTATGGAACAAACCTCGTGTACCAACAAACATGTAGTGTTCCTTGCCAACAAAAAATTCTACTATGCTTAGTTCTGGAGATAAAAATTCTGTGAAAGTATTTACCGTTAATGACCTTGGACCTCCAAAATAAAAATACCTTGCATACACCAGGTAACATTAATGCATATCCTTCCAAGTTAAGTCACTGTACTCTGTGGATTTTGAGATAAAATTTTTTGATATTTGTAAATAGTTTTTGGTTGTTGACCGGGAAGTGACCCTTAATTCAACCTTTGATTCCTGAGATTGTGTCAAAAACAACCCGAAGACCCTTCCTGGTAACACTACATGTGCTCTATGACGTACTTGTTACGTAATTTTGTAAGGAGCCACAAGACTATTTTTGTGAATTTTTTCACAATTTTTTGGCTTTGAAACCGGAAAATGACCCCTTATGACCTTATGACTCCATTTCCCGAACACCCTATATGAAGCACTGGGTAAGTGGTTCCTCTTAACCATTTTGGTTTATATCGCGTAATGCCCGGTATATAGATAATTTGTAACAAAAAATGCATATTTGACTACGCCGTTGACTATTTGCACTCTATAACAGACCCCTGGGTCACGATAGGTCACTGGTATTTTTTTTCTCTTTCTGTATTTACGATATCCGAGATCATCCTGTTCAATTTCAGTTCAATCGGATCGTGTTTGTAAATTTTTGACCTTTGAAAAACCTTGAACTATGACCTTGGGCGTAACTATCAAGACCTCTACTATAATGTTACATCAGTAGTATCGGGCTTTATCTGTCCTCTATAGGCTTAGATAAATCCAATTTGGTCTTAAGCATTTTTTGGCGAATTGACCTTTTACCCCTTTTACTTACCTTTGATCCTGGTCTAAAAAACCTCGTATACCAACAAAAATGCATTGTTCCATCAAATAAAATTCTACTACGGTTAATTCTGGAGATAAAATTCTTAAAATTAGACTTACACCGTAAATGACTAATGACCTTTGACCTCAAAATAAAAATACCTTGTAATACACCAGGTAACATGATGCATCTAAAGTTAGGTCCACTGTACTAGATGTTTAATTTTGTGAGATAAAAAAATTAAAAATTTTGAATATTTTGGGTTTGACCGGAGTGACTCCCTTTTATGACTTTGATCCTGAAAACTGTTGAACACCCCGAAGAACGCGGGCAGTAGCAATATATGTGCTTAATTACGTCACGCTGCTACTAATTTGTACTAAAACATCGATTTTTTTGAATATTTTTTCACAATTTTGGCTTTCACACCGAAATGACCCCCTTAATGACCTTTGACGCTCCTTATCCCTGCACCCCCTATATGAAGCAATGGTAAGTGGTTCCTCTGAACCAGGGTTGGGTTGATATCGGCAAGTAATGCGTGAAGAACTTGAAGAGATAATTTGGTAACCATAAATTACATATTTGCGCCTGTGGCCAGGTAAAGGTCAGACGGGTCAAGTCATATGACAAATGGGAAGACTCAGTGGCCATTTGGTGCAAGTCTGGTCAAAATACGTCAACCAATGACTAGCTAGACGATTTAAAGTTGTTGATAGAAGAAGAAGAAGAAGAAGAAGCACGCATCAGAAAACAGAACAATGGCGCCTGAAGCTCCTTTGTAAAAAAATACATAACTCACAGTAATGTATAAAATTTTGTTTGGCGAAATTAAAGGTCATTTGTGATTCGCACCTTATATTTTCAATGGTGTTTTCTTCTAGGTTTAAACGTTGAGAAAAGCTTATTCAAAAAGATTTATTAGATGATCTCGATCTTGCGATTTTGTGTTATAAGCAATTGCTTGTTTCCAACGACCCCATAGGCCACTGTGCTGTAAATTAAGCATGCATGAGGACGGAACATGGGAGCGTTTGTGACATACAGACCAGATAGAAAAATAGCAGACTTTATTTTGACACCCTGTAGATGCTTATGTTGTCATCTACCGTAACTCAGTCTGCTTCAGATGATTAATAGTCCACAATAATGCCCTAGTTTGGGGAAATTTTCATAAATGTCATGTGATCACACAAATTTCCCCCCCCCCTTAAAGAACACTATTCTTAAACCAAATTTAAAAAAAAAATTTTTTTTCCCAACATTTACACTCTTTTTTACCCCCAGTGCTAGTACTTGCGGAATTTTTATCAGACATGAAATGTTTTGTAGTCCTTAAACTTCTTGAACCTTTTTATTATATCCCTTAATTACTGACATCAGGGTTCCCGCTTAGTATGATTTTGGTGTCAAATGACAGGCAGAATTTCACTGGACACGATAAATTCAGAAGAGTAACAAAATAAGGTCCACTTGGACCCCCAATTATAAGCCGCTGAAAAGCCAATTTGTTCAAAACCTATATTTTTCCCAAACCTCCAAAGAAAAAATTTATAGACATATATTTTTTGCTAATGCAGCATTCAAATAGTGCTTATTGTGGTAAAACCAAATTCACAATAGTGCAATTCTATTTACTATTTGTATTGTCCTGACAGAAACCACTGTTATAAACATAAACTAATGAAATGTGTACCTCAAAGTTCATCCACACCAACTAGCAACAATAGAAATCAGGAACTCTTACGCACCATGTATTGTGGAAACTGATAAGTCCTGAGTAGTAGTACTACAAAACACATTTGGAAGGCTGGGTCTCGGGACACAAAATATTCCACTGGACCAGATAATTCTGACCATTTGGAATTTATGGGGTCCCGTGGACTTCAAGTTAAAAACCTAAGTGATAACCCCTGACTATACATACATGTGTTTAGTTACAGTACAGTATACACAGAGGTAAAAATACATAAATTATGTGAAAATAGAACTCCATCTAATTATGTAAAATTTTACTTTAGGTGAAAGTTACTTATTTTATCATAAAATTGTAATTAATTAGGTAATTTAGCTTTACTTCATTATTATGGAGTTTATATTTTTACATAGTTTGTGTATTTTTTACTTTTTTCTAGTGATATAGGCGTCTTGCAATGTAATTATGGGATGTTCAAACACAATCTGCTCAGATTCTGCTGCAAGTTGTAGGTTTTAGAGATGAGCAAGACTAATGCAATTGTAAATCATACTTTGCAACATATAACTATACCCAACCAATCTTGAATTTAAAAGATATAATGATAGGATTGCCTGCCAGGGGCCACACAAGACATGTTTATCATAATCTTATTTTTGAGAACACAGGGTGCCGTAGGAAAACAACAGCAACTCCCCCCCCGCCTTGTACATTTAATTACGCCGATATACATGTTGCGGTTGACCTGCAATATGTGGAGTCAACTTTTAATCTGGGTGATTTGTATAGGGTGAGGGTTATTGTGGGAATTCTAAATATTTCAAGCATCTGTGGGTTTTCTAGCTGTTGGGGTTTGGTGTGTTGTTGCGGTGTGCATGGGTGTCAATCTATGTAAAATAGAACAAGGGAGTGTTTAAACCAGACCTATATTACATTTGTCTGTAACTATGCTGTGCTGTGTGTTAACCTGCATCAACTTGATACGGGGAGTGGGAGTACATAGAAATTTAAAAGGACAGCTGAACCCAGAACCCCCCCCCCCCCCAACCTAAAAAAATGCAACTTGGGTTCATTATGTGAATGCAAGAAGGCGTAAGTGCAATAGCTGTAATTTGTGTCCGAACTCCATCAAACAACCGCTTTTATACCAAGTCTTTGATCAGTGCTCATGAACGGGTCTTCAGGTGACTGTTTGCCTGCGAACCATTTCAAGAGTCACTTACTCAATGAAAGATAATTGAGAGTTATCCTAATCATGTGCAGCACACAGATTTATCATATGGCAAACTATTTGCACTTATGTAATGACCTTCTTTCATTCACACGACGCAGGTGGTAATTTTGCAAATAATGTGCTCCAATTCTCCTTCCTGCAAACTACGTGCTAATTTTGTGGGATTAAAAAAAAATTAGTTTGTTCTACTACAGGTGAAATGTAGCTTCCTCCCCTAATCTGTCATTCAAAACTAACCAAGAATAAAAGTGCCCATAGAAAAGGCAATAATTTGTGAGAAAAATAGTGAAACTTGCATTTTAGTGTGTTTTGCTCGTGTCAATAAAGCTCAAAGAATGTGTATGAAGTTTCAGTATAATGCATTTCATTTTGAACAAACATTAAGTTTTCTTTGAGAACATAGTAAAAAAAAAAGAAAGAGTCAATTAAGAGTAATTTTTATTCTCACTTCTAGTCTTATAAAAGTTATATTTCCTCCATTTAGAAATTGTGCTGAATGATTTTTGAACAATGCTTTTAAGCAGGCATACATGTGATCACATGATCTCAGTGGCCAGTGTGTATATGTGGATTTATCAAAATTTAGTAAATCTTTTGTTCAGCTGAGATGTAATGTATTTGTTTCAGACTTCCTGCAAAATGAAGGAATTTGGTGTGATTGTTAAACTCAATTTCATAAGCAGTAACAAGAATAGTGTTAAAAGTGATTTAGTTTAAGAGCAATGCGATCCAAGTATGTTCACCAATTTTGATGTTTGTCTAACTTTAGGTATGGTCTCCTTTAGGAAAAGATGTTTTCATATTGAAACCTAAGTGCAATTGTGCTTTTTTAGTTGCAAAACAAAAATACAACTGTTGGATCCCCACATCTCTTTTTGACAAAGGTTTATGTGCAAACTCGCGATTTTTTTAAACAACTACGCGATTGTATCTGAGACAGGCTTTATTTCAAAAGTGTCAGTAGTAATTGCGCACTTTTTGTTTACCCCCCCACATTTATGGCAGCATACCTAAAGGAAACCTCTTTTGTAGTGACTGGCTGTGATCGTGAACTTGAAACTCTTCCTAGTTTCTATTTAGAGCCAGTTCCTGTGACAGGTGAATATAGAATCAATGTGCACTCTGTGTTCTTTTAATAGTAGCAACATGTGAGAGCATCGACCCCAATGACCGGATAGCGATAGTATTACAAGACAGTGATGAAGGAGATAGGACAAGACAGATTCTAGGCGCCTTGCACTTTGGATTGTAGAAACAGATCACATGCAGTAATCATGTGCAGTTGTTATTGAAGTTGGGCATTGGGTGTCAGGTGGCCTGCCTATAAGAGAGCTCTGACCGTGAAGAAATGTTGAAAATCCTGGCCAAATCAGCCCTGCTCATCAGGAAATTTCACCTCCAACCAGGAAAATCTGCCTCAAACCTACCTCCAACTGGAAATATACTCTAACTGTTATCTGACATGTGACCCCTGTTACGACGGCGAGACGGGTGTTAGCGACGACGACGGCCCCTGAAGTTGGGGTTTCAGGTATCTTCATATCTAGTGTTGCTCATGTATTATCTTTGAGGGTAAAAACATTCTAAAAGAAACCCAATGAATAACAAATTTACATTTAATTTTTTTAAGTAGATCTTTTCTGGAAGACCCATAATTCACAATAAAATTCTGGTAACCTTTTTTTTATTTTATTTTTTTTTTTTTAGTCTGAAGAGTTTCTCTCAATTTTCTTGTAATTGTATAGAATTTTTTTGTTTAAAGTCCGCAAATATGGCAAGCATGATGCAAAATATCATTTGAAATATTCCAAATTCACATTGAAATTAAAGCCACTGGAATTAATATGCACTGTGTTTGCTTTTTTCGGGTTGCACCCTTGAGTCAATCCCACAATGCCCAGTTTTGGGAAATCACACTGGGTCATGTGATCCCACAAAACCTATTCTTAAGCACATAAAAACCCTGATTTTATGTTCATTTTAGCCTACAGTTTAGCACTGGGAATTTTAGATGATTTTGAATGTCTTGTTGGGTTCTTAAACGTATTCGGAACACTTTTATCCCTACGTACTTGACATAGTTCAGTACATTATAGGGCACTGGTGCAATGCTTATGGGATTGGTTCAAACACACTCTGGGTTGCACTGTATAAAGTGGTATCCCAGTGTTTAATGTTATATTTAGTATCTTATTGGTATGTGTAACTTAAATAGATCTATTTCATGTGACATCACATTTGAGTTGTGTTTTTTTTTCCATTGACTTGATCATTAATGTCAAGAGGAATTCTCCAATGTGACAGGAAACCATACTCCAAAGAAACGGATCTAAAGTAGATAAATGTGTTTTTTTTTACCAATTGATGATTAGGCCTATAAAATGTTGTTTGCATAATGGTGGAAAAATTGATACGACAATGCTACTTTTTTTTAATGACATCAAAAATCTTGTTATTTAGCAACTTGTTTGGTAATTGTTTTGTGTTTTTTTTTCATCTTGTGTGGTAATTTTTTTTTTTTGTAAAGGAAATCATGGGTCGGTCATCAGATTTTTATTTTGTGCTAACTTTGCCTAAAATATTGGAGTCTCAGGTTTTTATAGGGTTGGTCGGGTTACGGCAACAAACTTTGTTGGATTAGGAAATGACAAATCGGTCCATGTGAGTACAACAAGGTCGTAAGTGGCATAGCTGCCCGGCTTATTACATCTGTTTGCTGCCATTTATTAGGAAACTCCATTTATCTTCCCTAACCCTAGCACAACTAAATCTACCAAACTCACTGTGTTAATTGAGAAAAATGCCACTAAGTCCAGAAAGTACGATGACATCATCAAACCAAGACTCATATGGCACCAAACAAATCGCTTGGCCGGAGCCCGCGACACCTCCGTAGCGTGCTATCCCGTTTCTTGGGGCTGGGGCCCCAAGGCCCGGGTTCGAATCCCCCCGAATTTTGCAACTTTTCTTGTTCCCCTCTTCTCTTCACTCCTTCAGTTCCTCCCGGAGATAGCTAGAACCGACTTCAGGGTTAGGGTTAAGTCGGTTGCTCTTGCAATGGTTTCATCAGGTGACAGTCTCCTAAGAACCTTTTTCAATAGTCACTGACCAAACAACTTTGGCACCTATATGATGTTTGATGTAAGTTTTGGACAACTGGCAGCTATTGCACTACGACCTATTGCACTCACATGATGAAATGAGACAAAGGTAAGTAGTCCGTGTGTGTAGAATTCTGAGGTTAATTACTACACAGAAAATTTGTACACGTACAGCACAAAGTGTTTCTTCTGGTTCTGTTTTGTTGGTCTTGAGTAATTGTCTTGGTAGTCCCCTCGCCCTAACCCTGAAGACTGGAGTAGGGAAGTTAAAGATAAGATGACTTCAGAAATGCAAACACCTCAATTTTTGTCTGCGACAAGTCCTTTCTTTTAATGAAGCTCGACACTTTTGTGAAGGTGGTCCTCTTGCATTAAAGGAATATTTAAGCAACTTGGCAGCAATAGTGTCCCAGGTGTCAACAACGTCAAATGCCTAATCTTTCATATGACCGATGGTGGCTTCCATTGGCCAAGAGCGGATCGTGATTTATGCTCTGTGTAGCTCCTTTTAATGTCTGACATTATAAATCATCTTCCCGCCCATAGCACTCCAAACCTGACCGGCTGACAGGATTTTGCAGTTTGCAAATGTAAGTCCGGCACGGCCTTGACACCTCCATGGCCACTAACTGACCAGCGCAACTCTCAATTACCCGGATGTGCATTGGTCAGTTCTTTAAATTCCTTTAGCTGCTGTCAAAGGTCATCAGCCGTTGCAGTGCACACTGACCAGTGTCCACTCTACTAATAAGAGTTTCGCTAATGAATATCATAATTAATCCCCTTGGGGATGCTGTTCCCCTTAGTGTAATCTTACAATTGCTCTAGGGATTTATTAATTTCAGGTGCTAGGTGATATTTCAAGTAACAATTTGCATCATAATTTATTCTCTGCCATTTGTCTAACTTATAATCAAATGCCCCATGCGCATCATTCGAGTCCAGATCTTGATTAATTATTGGGTTTTAGTTTGGCTTGTCGTTAGCCATTTGAAGCATCATGAATTGACCTATTCCTCAGGGTGGGTTTTTTTGTTTTGGGGGAAGTTTATGGTGTGAACTTACTAAATTCAAATTGAAAATTGTAAATGGGTTCATAGTAAATGGGGCTGTGAATCTTGTCCAGCAGGCTTGTGATCCTTGTCCAGCAGGCTTGTGAATTTTTTTGTCCAGCAAGCTTGTGATTCTTATTCAGTAGGCTTCTGATCCTTGTCCACAAATTTGTGACTTTTATCCAGCAGGGTTGTGATTCTTGTCCAGCAGGCTTGTGGTCCTTTGTCCAGCAGCTTGTGATCCTTGGCCCTCAGCCTTTGATTCTTGTCCATCGGGCTCATGAATCTTGTCCATCAGGCTCATGAATCTTGTCCATCAGGCTCATGATTCGTGTCCACAGTCCTCCTGAATCTGTCCATCAGCTTGTGATTCTTTCTTGTCCAGCATGCTTGTGATTCTTTCCATCAGCCTTTTGATTCTTGTCCAGCAGGCTCACGAATCTTGTCCATCAGGCTTTTGATTCTTGTCCAGCAGGCTTTTGATTCTTGTCCAGCAGGCATTTGATTCTTGTCCAGCAGTGTGTTAAGGTTTTGGTTAACCTTTGTCAAATTGCTCGTGCATGGACATCTTAACTCAAATTGCCACCAAACTCAGGTCCTAGTTGTACCCATCCCATAGACTTCCATGTCATGGTAGGGTTAAAGGTCACATACAAGGTAAAAAGTTATATACCAAGGTCAAAGTTCATCAGAGGTCAACTTGTGCAGAGAGTGAAGTAACAGCCAACACAAGTGGTTCAAGAACTGCCTTGTGCTATTGATACAGAAGGCTTGCATGTTCTGTAAGCATATCGAAACTACAGCTTCTAAACTGCATTTAAGACGTTCAAAGAACAACATGCATGTGCAAGAATGATTTTAAATAGCCTGCTAAATGTAGGCAACACTTTGAACAGTAATTTCAATTCTTGGAAATTCTTAAAAATAAGGTATATAAATGTCTCCTGGAATTTTTTCAAAGAGGAAAAGTCAAAAATGCTTTCCAATAAGTGGAAAGAATTGTAGTATGCATTCATTTTCAGTATCTTCAGCAATTTTTCTACTGCACTCACTCTTGAAGAGATAGTGTAGTTGCATCCACACAAGTCACGAAAGTAGTTTAATCTCATAATGCATAGAACTAAAGTTAAATAGTACAATGTCAATGTAGGTTTATATGCACAAGATAATAAAAGTACATTTCATGATTCTTTAGCACCCTAAGAAAATGGTATTTCCAAAATTTCAGTCGATTCTCACAGTGCACTGGCATTTTGAGGGGGACCCCGGGGGCGGAAGGACCTCTAATTGCCGAAAATAGGCTGATTTTGCATGTTTTGGCATGAACCTCTGGGGCGCGCGCCCGAAAGCCTCCCCCAAGATACGCCACTGCAGTGCATTTTGATGGTATGCACAAATGTTTGTATCACGCTGCTCCATAGGCTACTGTGTTGTAATTTCTGTTAGAAAATACAAAATTACAAATTTCTTCAATAACAGTTTCAATTTGCATATACGATTAGGCACACATACTAACTATACTTAGCCCAACAGTCCAGATGTTATAAAAATCTCACCTTTTTTTAGGTAAGTTGATTGGGGGGGGGCAAGGCTGTGGATCACAAAATGCCCGTTTAATAAAATCTTGCCACACTGACCTGTCATGACCCAAACCTCTTAATATATGCCACAGGTTACTTTAAAATAAGCAAAAGATTCGCCTTATAGCTCAGGTGCAAATATTTCCTATCACCGATTATTGTTTATAAGCTCATAATAAATTCACCACTTAATTATAAGCTGATTTTAGTCGTGGAAAAAGATGGTTAACTCTGAAAAAAATCAATAAAATTTTTAAGAACTAATGCACTTGTGGCCAATTTTAAGTTTTGCATGTATGCTTCTTTTTTTTCTTGGCCTTAATATTTCTTTTTCCTCTAAAATCTTTCATATCATTAAATTGCATCCGTATTTCATGTGTGGCCGAATCCGTTTTCATTTGACAGATGCAAGAGCATAGCTTCATCAAGGCATAATTCTACAGTTTGATTTTAGTCCATAAAATGGACTGAAATCAAACTGTAGAATTATGCCTTGATGAAGCTATGCTCTTGCATAAGACAAGAAAAACACAGGTTGTTTGGATTTATAAAATTGTGTGATATTACTTTGTGTAACTACCAAAAGGACATGTATTTTGGAACTTTGGTTGAACTACAAATATAATGCAAAGGACACAGTACATAATTTGCATTATACACACTGCTTGAGTCCACAGATGTGCTTGGTAGGGTTCTTAAAATAACTTGTTTTCAAGACATTTGTGCAAAAAAAACTTGCTTTTCTACAATAATAAATTGATGCAAATTTAGTTACTCATCTTAATGAGTTCTTTTTTGAAGAGCCAATTCAGAGGAATTAGATTCTGCAAATTGTAAGTCTTGTGTAAAATATGTAAGAAAATTGTTTTAATTTGCGAAATGGACATGAGCAAACATGTAGTTCAATCCACAGATTATTGGTTTTCATAAAAAGTACAAACAAAATATTTACAGGATAAAATTAATAACAAGATGAGGAGGTATGGTAAAAAGCGAAAGCTTTGATGATGGAGTTTAATCTTGCTTGCTAAATTAAAATTTGGAAATTACCTGGTAAATTAAATTTTAAATTGAGTTGGAACCATGTTTTAGTCAAAGTCAACCCCACCCATCTAATTGTAGATCAGCCCTAAATTGCTCATCTTGATCTGTTGACAATCCACTATGAGCCATTTATAACATTCTAAACCCCCTTGGCACAGTGCAGTATCTTTCATTCACCAATGTATTTAAAAAAATACACCCCCTGGTTTTTAGGTATGACTTATAATACCCAGATTGCACAGTTCAGTTCATGTCAGTGCATACACATACAGAACTCACTGAACTGTGTCCTTGGCAGATGAGCATACTGCAACTTGTAGTGATCGTGACTGACTCGTAAGCACTTGCTGATAGAAGTCAAGTCATCAATCAAGCTATCTACTGAAGATAGCAAGGTGAACAGCAGACAAAACCAATGGGCCATACAGCCATGGTTCATTGGCTGCAGTATTTATAGTGAAAATTGAGTGTGGTCTGGCCTCTAGGGGGTTTGTATGTCTCTATGTGTACAGCTGATGAATGTATGCTCTTAAAGTCATCATTTTGGTTGGAAATCAAC